>JAASFV010000767.1:0-15425 GCA_023334015.1 Globisporangium paddicum
CAGCAGATCCTCTGCGGCGACTGATCATCGCTAGCACAGGCGTACCCTCATCTCACTCAACGCAAGTGAGCAACGCATCAGGTGGGTACGTGCGTTGACAAGCGAATATTACTGTGTAATCGACAACAGTTACTAATCAGACCAAGGGGTAAAGTCTGTCTATGCGAGTCGTCGCGATTGGGCATGCAATGCACACAACAAGCTAGGTAGCTGAAGCTCAATTAGTGAGTGCGTTGTCTTGGGCTGCCGGAGTACATCGGCCACGATGCACGAATGCTCATTCTGCAGTTCACGCCGTCCCCAACAAGTGTCCCAGCGTCGTCACACCAACCACACGCACGTGACGGCGCCCACCAGCACCGCCGCCGCAGATATTAATTATTACAGGTGGGCACCCATATCTACCAACACAGCATCGAGCGCGGATTTCTTTGCCGGGAAGCCCCGCCAAACAGCGCGCGTTAATGACTTAAAATTCTGAAAATGACTCACTAAAGAATATACCAGCTTTAATACTGAACGAGGTACGGAATCTGCCAGCAGCAGTCGAGATCGAGTGGTCAATGGTTGAGTGAAGGCGACATGGTCGAGTTGCTGCTGTCAAAACCGAGTGCCGTGGTTGGCGGCATGGACTGTGATTTGGCGATAGCTACTCGGATCGATGGCGGTCTCGTCGATGACCAGCACGACGCCGATGTGTCCGCCTTTCTAGCGCTGCGTGCACTCGGTGTCCTTGGCGGTGGGTACTAAGCCCAGCTGTCAAGCTCCGAGCTCTGCCGCTTGGCGCGTCTCGTGCCACTCTGGTTGAGATATGTGAGAATGCAAACCGTCGCTGGGCTTGTGGAGAGGATATCGGCAATCTGTGCGACATATAAGCACATAAATAAGCCATCGTGTAAAACGTACCTCTAGGTCCATGAACGAGTACATACAGACGTCGGTCGCCATCTGGACTCTCACCAGGATGGGCAGTAGTCGGCCGAATGCCTCTTCAGACGGAGTCATCATCTTCTCTTTCGCGTCCACGATTTTCATAGACCACCCTGGCCTCTTCTTGTCATCACCAAATTCAAGCACTTCTACTATCTCTGTATGCCTAGATTTGTTGTCCTGCTTTACTACAATACGCTTTAATGTAGATAGCGAGATCTTAATTGGCTTACCTGTGCGCTCGTTCTTCCACGACGCCGCTCGCTGAATTGCTTGCTTGAGCGTCACACCGTCGTAGCGGACCCATTAGTGGATCATCTTCTCTTGCTTGCTGTCGAGTGCGTCGAGGCATCCGCCACGATCGCGCACAGGCGCCCCAAGCGCTCTTCATATCGCTCGCCATGTTGCCGTGTAACTGCAACTGAGAATAATTTATCGCTATAACCGGTATTCAGTTTAACCGGCTATCATTTAAATTCTTCTATTAAAACCGCTTTAGTCGATGCTGCGTCGTATCGGTTCTAGGAGATCGTGTATTCAAAAACCGGTAATCAGGGTCGGTGACACAAAGTGGTTTTAACAATAAATATATAGGATTCTGTATAGTAGAGTCTTTTTTTATTTTCCGAGATACCGTTTTTTTACCGCCAAAACTAATAGAATTTAGCGGGATGGACGACCTTCGTTTTTAGCTTGTCCCCACTATCCAAGAAATGGTCCATAACTTCCTCGTTATGTATCAAAGTTCATTTGCAATACCAAAGGTTTTGACTCCATTTCCGGTAGCTGGGCAGAGGAGTCAAAACCTTCAGTATTGCTAATGAATTTCGATTTATAACGGGGAAGTTATGGCCTTTTTTGGATAGTGGGGGAAAGCTTAAAGTTGATGTCGTCCACCCTCAGCGGCTTCCAGCTTTTGTTGTTGCTTTTAGCTTGCGAACTGCCAAGCGAAGATGGAGGAGATGGCGGCCATGCTGAACGAGTACGCCGGCGGGCTGCAGCAGTCGTTCTCGACGGTGTTCGATCGCGTGGGCCAGAGCCTCGCGCAGAGTGCGCAGATGATGCAGATGATGAACGACGTCATGGAGGCGGCGCTGCTGCAGAACCTGCGCGTCGAGTGCCACTTCGACGCCGCAGCCAGAGAACTCTTTGTCACGGTGGCGAACCACTCGCAGATCATGCTGGGTGAAGTGACGCTGCTCGTGCATACCGAGACTGCTGCAGCGTCTGATTCTCCTTTTAGCAAGTTGTTTGAAACGCTCAGCCCCGGTGAAGAACACACTGTGCGTGTGCCGCTGTCCATGGTGCCAGTCGCGGGCCATGCTGAACTCGCATTCCGCAGCCCCGGGACCCAATCGCCGCTGCAAAAGAGATCTCTATTTCGAGTTTCGCTCTTCGAGTCGACGACTTTTCAGCCCGTGAAGCCCGAGGACGTGACAACCAACCCCGGTGCGACGGCGTCGTCATCACAGATCGACCTGCAGCATCTGAGGGGGATCCTGCGTCTGAGTCCGCTGGACGCGATGCTGACACACGAAACAGGAGCATATCGCTTCGCTGCTGGTTCAGAGGCTGCGCTTTTCTTCCTTACGATCCATCAGGGGTCAGATAGAGCGGCTGGCAATACGCACATCAGGATCGCAGCGGCGAGAGGCGAGGACGCGAGCCCAGATCTCGACGCCATGCGCCTGTCATGTGAAGCACTGATCCAGGAGCTAGAGGCGTCCACACAATGAACAGCTACGTGTATGATTGTGAGCTTAAACTTTGTGTCGGCTTCAAACAAATGAATCCTGTAGTTTTGTGCTTATTCGCATAGCGCAAGCCACGAGTTTCGTTCACTTGCAGCTGGCTATGCATTTTCTCAGAACACTCGGCTCTTCGTAACATGCAAACGCCACGCAAAGAGCCTAGGCCCACTGGCGCTTGGCAAGCATGCCGCGGTCGCTGAAAGACTTGTGCAGGAAGAACGACTGCGCGACGTACATGAGCGCGAGCACACCGATCTCCATCGTCGTGTACCACATGATCCGGTAGTTGTTGCTCTCGAGCGCTGCGCGCAGTGCAATCATACAACATATTAGCTCTTCGTACCACAACCCCACATATAATGAGTCACTATGATAAACGTACTCTGTCGGTGGCGGCGCTCGCGGGACTTGTAGTACACCTGCTCGGACTGGATGAGATCCAGCAGCTCTTTCAGACGGCTGAGCGATGTCGTCACGCCCAAAATGTGCTCTGCACAGCAGCACATACAACCATAACCATTCAGTTAGCACCGCGCGCGAACAAATGCACGCGCATAGAGGGGATCCCCATAATAATACTTCACGCATATCGACACATGGACACGTACGCTGACGCGCGTACTTCTCGACCTCGTCCTCGTGGCCCAGCTCGTCCTCCTTGGACAGGTCGAAGGACGTGTAGAACTCGACGATCTTGCCGTTGTATCCACTGTGCGAGTTGTCCAAGCAGAACTTGTAATACCCGCCGCGGTGCTCGGACTCAAAGTTGAAGCCGTTATGCTGCACGTCGTTGCTCTGGTCGCGCTGGGTCGTGACCATCTGGTCGAAGAAGCCCATGCTCATGTCCTCTTCCGTGGGCGGTTCCGAGAACGGGCCGTAGGCCTTGAGACGGATGTCATACTGGTCCTGCGACTCGAGCACGCCGATCTTGAGGAAGGCCGTGCGCTTCGTGCGCACGTACTCGTAGTAGCACTCCTGCGAGCTGGCGCCCAGCTCGACGATGAAGGCATCCGCGCTCTGCGGCACGAGCGCCACCGCCGCCATCGCGAGCAGTGCGAGGCCCGACGAGAAGATCGAGCGCGTCACCATCGTCTACTGTCGTTTGCTGCTGTTTTCCTGCTTGCTGCTGGTCGTAGAGGGCTGCGAGGGAGGGGATGCACGCGCACAGGTGTGAGCTTTTTTACTCGTACTCGATCCAGAAAATGTGATCTTTGTTCGGTCTGAAAAGATAGAGCGGGTCGCATAGTAAAATCAAGTCACAATATATATACTGTACTATCGATGTTGTAAACGACTGTAACGCAATTGTTGTCACATTCTGTATTGTAACCTTGATGTCATAAACGAACGTAATCGCAGCCCTTATCTTACGATACTATGTCATTACAGAACGTAGAACCATTGGCAATCATGTCGTCTATGACATCCACTTTCAAGGTACCAATTTCTCGCATACAAAGTTGAAGATGTTTTGATGTGATACAGTCGCTTGGTCAGGAAGAGCCGCGCTGTTGCGCAACAACAAGGAGCTGCTCAAGTCTGCGATTCACCACCTCTCGAACGCTCACTCAACTCACCAGCAGCGATGTGGCTCTCTAAGCTCTCGACCCACAGACGCGCGGCGGCGCTCGTGTCCCAGCAGCGCTTTGCCGCTGTGCGCGGCGTGCACTCGACGCAGACGCTGCAGTACCTCACGCAGACGTCCTTCGAGTCGCTCGCGATCTCGGAGCGCTCCAAGAAGGTACTCACGGAGCAGATGAAGTACGAGTTCCTCACGCACGTGCAGAACGAGACGATCCCGCACATCCTCGAGGGCAAGGACGTGCTCGCCAAGGGCAAGACGGGCAACGGCAAGACCATCGCGTTCCTGCTGCCAAGCATTGAGAACATGCTAAAGGAGCGCGAGCTCGGCGGCGCCAGCAAGGACGCCAAGATCTCGACGCTCGTCATCTCGCCCACGCGCGAGCTCGCCAACCAGATCGCGGTTGAGGCCGAGAAGCTCACGGCCGCGCACGGCATGCGCACCGCGTGCCTCGTTGGCGGCACGTCCATGAACGGCGACGTGAAGCAGCTCTCGAACCCGCGGCCACTGGACGTGCTTGTCGCGACCCCGGGCCGACTCCAGGCGCACCTCGAGGAGAACAGCGGCAACATCCGCCAGAAGCTCGGCAACCTTCGCGTGCTCGTGCTTGACGAGGCCGACCGGCTGCTCGACATGGGCTTCCGCAAAGAGATCATGAAGATCATCACGAGCCTGCCCAAGCAGCGCCAGACGCTGCTCTTCAGCGCGACGCTGCCCGAGTCTACCGAGGAGCTCAAGGACGTGGCGCTGCGCCCGGACTACGAGTTCATCGACACGATCCACGAGGACGACCACCAGACGAACGTGCAGACCGTGCAGGAGGTGGTCACGTGCGACCTGCCGAACGTGATCCCGGCCGTCGAGACGATCTTGGCCGAGCACATGCAGCACGAAGACTACAAGGTGCTCGTGTTCCTGCCCACGGCGCGCTCGGCGCAGTTCATGGCGCAGCTCTTCATCAAGGCCAAGTTCCCGAACGTGCTCGAGATCCACTCGCGCAAGAGCCAGACAGCGCGCACCAAGACCGCCGACGCATTCCGCAGCGGCAAGAAGGTCATCATGTTCTCCTCGGACGTCTCGGCGCGCGGCGTGGACTACCCGGACGTCTCGCTCGTGCTCCAGGTTGGCCTGACCGACCGCGACCAGTACATCCACCGTCTCGGTCGCACGGCCCGCGCTGGTATGGAGGGCCGTGGGATCCTGGTGCTCGCGGACTTTGAGAAGCCGTTCCTGAAGGACCTCAAGGACCTGCCGCTGCTGCCAAAGGACGTGGACACCACAGCCCCAGCCAAGGGATTCCGCACCACCGAGGCGCTCGCGCAGCTGAAGCCCGGCAGCGAGTTCGAGAAATCAGCGCAGCAGTCGTACCAGGCGTTCCTGGGCTTTTACAACTCGAACCAAAAGAAGCTGAACCTGGACAAGGAGAAGCTCGTGGAGCTCGCGGAGCACTACAGCCACCTCATTGGGCTCACGGAGACCCCGCGCATTGACAAGAAGATCCTGCGCAAGATGGGCTTGTTCGGCGTCAAGGGCCTCGAGCCGGCGTCCGAGTCCCAGCGATCCCAGTTTACGACCAAGGGGAGTTCGCGTGGTGGCGGTGGTGACGGCGCCCGTGGGGGCCGTGACAACCAAGGAGGCGACCGACGAGGAGGCCGTGACGGTGGTCGTGACAGCCGCTCGTCCGAGCGCAGCAGCGGACCACGCGAGCCGCGCAACTTTGGCGAGTCCAGCTCGACGCCGCCGAGCGAGCGCTTCAACATGGACGACGCGCCCGTGTTTGAGTCCCGAAGCCGCGAGCGCTTCGGCTCGGGCGACCGAGGCCGCAGCGGCTCGGACGACTATGTCGGGAAGCGCGAGGGCCGACCACGCCGCAGCGACTCGGCCCCAGCGTCGGGTGGTTACTCATCGCGATTCAACTCGGAGGACCGTGGTGGACGCACTGGAGGAAGCGAGCGTCGAGGTCGCCCAGACGGTGGCGCCCCACGTGAGTCCCGTTTTGGCTCGGAAGAGCGTCGAGGTGGTGTTCGCGAATCCCGCTTTGAGAAGCGCACTGAGGACCGCTCATCGTCGTACTCGGAGCGCGCCCCACGAGCTCCACGATCGGATGGTGGAGAGCGAGAGCGCGCCCCACGCGAGTCGCGCTTTGGCTCGGAGGAGCGCCAAGGAGGTGGCGACCGCCGCGAAGGGACCTTTGAACGCCGCACGGACGGACGCAGTGGAGCACGCTCGTCCTCGCCACAGAAGCGCTACGGCTCGGAGCGCTCGTCAACCGACCGTCGTGGCGGTGGTGGTCCCGGTACCGGAGCCCCTCGCACGACGTCTCACAGACGTGACCGTGGTGAGCAGAAGTCGCGCGAGCGCACCGAGCGCTACAGCAAGCGCTTCTAAGGAGAGACTCGTTAGCTAGCTACACGCAGCTCACATAGAGACCATTCAGCATCCACAGACACACAAACAAGCGCACGATATTTGTAGAGCCCACCGAACAATAAATTAGAGTTAATTCTGTTAGGAAACCAAGATAACTCTCCATTCTCTCTCTCTCTCTGGTACTGAACTTAAACCAGAGCCTGGTAACCTGAACGGCGACGCGAGTCCACGATCTGCATGATTGCCACACCAAAGATCGTCCCAGCGACCATGCCTCCGCCGATCTGGGCAATCGAAGCGCCCCACGAAGTCGTTGGAGCTGGGGCCTCGGCACCAGTGCTCTTGGTGCTGACGATGCTCACTGGACTGGTGGTGGTAGTGGCACTTGTCACCGAAGTCTCTGCTGGTGCTGAGGCTGGTGGCATGCCGAGAATGACCTCCTGGATCGCACCGTGGGCCACAAACGACTTGCCGGGCCACTTGGCGTATTCGGACGTCTTGAGCCACCACGCCGGATACCCTGGCGTCTCCATATCTTCCGCGTTCTCCCCCGTCGTGACGTACCCATCAGAAAACTTACTCACGAGTGTCCATGCAAACTGCCACCACTGGTCGACCACACTGGCCGCAAACTCGTTCGAGCGGGTCTCCAGGTACGCGTCAATAGCTTTGTCATCGTCACCCTTGAGCTGCTCGATCACGTGGAGCTCCATGGCCTGACGCGCCTCGACGGCCGCGCGCTGAAGCTCAGCGATCCGCGCGCGGATATCCACGCTGATCCGGTCGAAGCGCAGCTGGCTCCAGTTCTTGACAAAGTTGAACGCCCACCAGGCCGACTTCTGGTTGAACTCGCTCTGCTTGCCGGCCTCGACAAGGTACGCGCTGGGCACGTCGCTCTGGCGACACGAGAACGGCACGTACACGGACGTGTGCGGCGAGCTTTGGCCGTACCAGAGCACGCAGCCAATAGCATCGGGCAGGAACGACCGCGCCTGGAGCACAAAGCTGTAGATCGTGCGGAAGCTTGATATCGGGCGCTCCCAGCCACCGATCACGCCCTTGTTCTCGCCGTCGTAGCGGATCGGCGAGCCGAACGGGCCGGCCGCGACGCCCTTGGACAGGTCGTACGCAGTATCCTGGTAGTAGTCTCGCAGCAGGTCCATGACGGAGCTGGGCTCCAGGAGCTGCTCGGGCTTGACTGAGAACGGGTACGTGGCGTACTGCGAGACGATGCCCAAACGCGGGTCGAGCTTGAGTGACGGCGCCACGCGGTCATAGATGCGCCACACGCGGCGGCCCGTGTACAGCGGGCGCACTGGGTCGAAGTCGTGGAAGCCGTAGGCCGCAGTAAAGTCGAAAGCGCCCATGCTTGCGTTCCACCAGCCCATGTCCGCTGCGAACGAGTGCACATTGGGCGACGCCAAGAAGTGCTCGCTGTCGCTCAGGTTCATCTCGCGGATCATGAATGCGTTCGCGACCGTGACGAGCTGGTCGTCGGGCACGCGCTGCGCCGCCCACACCGCGCTCGCGTTGTTCTGGCCCGTGAGCACGTGGAAGATCCAGACTTCGCCGTACTTGTCTGCGATACCGAGCGTCTCGGCTGAGTCAATGTACCCGGGGTTCGCCGGATCGCCGCTGTCCTCGCTAAAGAAACCGTGCTGCACAGCTAGGTCGCCCATGGTCGTGATCGCACAGCGCGCCGAGTCGCAGCGCTCGAGCGCGATCTTGGAGAGCTCAGCGATGCCAAAGAGGTTGCTGCCGTGGGGCACATCCTTGGACCAGCCGACGGTCCTGGCACCGCACGTGCTCTCGGCGATGCTCAGCTGCATCTCGTTCATCATACCGTAGTCCTGGTCAAAGTACGCGTACGTATGCGCTACCTGCGGGATGAGCCCGAGCGGCTCCGTGAGCGGCTCGTCGTCGCTCGTGGGCGCGTAGTGCGGCCCTCGCTCGTGGCTGACGAGCCGCGGGTATCCGCCAAAGAAGCTGTACACCGCGCGCTGGGCGCCCTCTGGGTGGTCTTGTGCGGGCACGCGCACGAGGCGCAGGTCGGCAGCGCCGCCGCCGGCGTCATCGGTGTGCGCCAGAAGCGTCGAGCCATCCACGGTCGCGTTCCTGCCGATCGCGATCATCGTGCACGCATGCACTCCATAGCTCTGAAGAAGGGCGGCGGCGGCAGCGCACATCGCAGCAGCGGCAGTCTTCATTGCTGTCTTGTTCTCGTGAAAAGTTCTTTTCGGGAAGTGTGAGTGAGTGAACGAACGTGGAAGGTGGTGTGAGGTGATCCCGTTCTGGTCAGTTCGTTCGTACAGTACTCGGCAGCTACAGTATTGGGTGGCGCTGATGGTGTCTGGCAGTTCTTCTTCGGAAGCTTGGGCGTCCGCCAGTCGCGAATGAATGTCTGATGAAGGGATCGTGCTTGATTGTCTCTTGGTTTGGATCTTTGATTGGCAGCCAAGGTTTGAGAATAGCTAGAGACATCGACTGCTTTTCTCTTTTATCCGGACTGTTATGCATCTGTATACTTGGTACTGATATTTCTATCCAGGTATCCTCTGCATAGAAAGTGTTGTTAGCCTTGACTTATTTGCTATGTCCCTTGTCAAACGGGAGTCTGTACAACACACGGGACGCCCAGGGTTCTTTTTCAAGTGAAACACGGGACTTCGTCCCGAATATAAGAACCACTGGTTGAGTCAGAACTGCTGAATCTCACTTGATCTCGCGAATCTCGCGAACATGCTTCTCGTGAATGCGTGAATGCATCTGTGTTCTCTCATGTGGATGAGCCTGGCTAGACTTGGCGGAAGCTGCAGACGAATCTGCAGAAAGGAGAGGTTCAAGTGGAGAAGCCTGGACGAGACGCAAGAGAGTCAACCTGAATCCGAAGAGCTACTGAGATGAATGGAAATAAGTTCATGTTTGCTGCGGGCTCGTTTAAAAACCTAGGGCTACGAGCTGTTGAAGGCACACTGCTTTGCTGTATAAATAATAATAATAAACCTTTTGACTACCACATGGTCATGACGACGCATAACATATAGAGGCCATCCGAGGTTGGCCAGGCCAGGCCGCCTAGGCGAGCCAGCGAGGACGCAAGCCCACGTTGTTGCTGCTCAGGGCGCTGGCGAACGACAGGTCGTGGATGGATGGGAGCTTGCACCCGTTGGCCACTTTCCGCGCCGGAGAGATCACCGGCAGCGTGAAGAGCGGGTTGGAGCTCGGCGGCGCGCGCACCAAGAGACCACCGAAGGATGGCGCCGACCAGGTCTTTGGCGCTGGGGAGATGCTCTCCACTGAAGCGGCAGCCATCACTGGCGACGCGGCTTGCTGCTGCTGCACCGAAGCTGGCACAACTGGGGCCTTAGTAGTGGCGATTTCCGTGCCTGGGCGAGGAAGGATAGGCTTGCACTTGTCACCGGAGGTCCAGAACGGCTGGACCGCTGGGCGCTTGGCGTCTTGCTCGTCAATGCTGTCCGAGGCTGGGCGCTTGCGGGACTTCTTGCTCTGGCGCTTGACGAGCGACATATCGCCGTAGTTGTCGCGTGTAAAGTGCTCGCGGCTGTAGGTCGAGAACGGCGCGCGCGCCTTGCTCCACTTGCGGAAGCCAAAGTAGTTGAGCTGGCGCTGGAAGCTGGCAAAGTTCTTGTTCTTGAAGTAGCGCGGCAGGATCTGGTTGGTCATCGCGTCCTTGTCGAGGATTTGGAACGCGACACCGTCCTCCGTCCAGCGGATGATCTTGGGGTTCTCGCGGCGCAGCATCTGATGCAGGTGGAGCAGGAACGGCGCGACCCAGCCGCGCTTAAGTGGGTCGCTCTCGCTGCTGGACGTAGACATGCTGCTGCTGTTGCTCGAGGCGGTGGACATCGCAGGCGACGCAGGGCACTGCGGGGTGAGAACAGTGTCGTCCGAGCTGAGCATGGTGTGGAGGTTCATGACGGAGAGCGGTGCGAACGCGGGGCTGGAGGCGGGTCGCAGCGGAGTCGCAAATGGGGAAGTGAGCATGCTGGGCGACTGGCGTGGGTTGAGTGACTGATCGGCGGGGTTGAACAGCGCAAGGGGCGTCAACAGGGGAGAGCAGACGTTGTCTGGCAAGATGCGATTTCGATTATTGCGGCAGCCTGGACTGGGCGGAGCTGCTGGAGTTGTGTGGTCTGCCGTGTTTGAGCGCGGCTCAAGATTCGAGTGCCCAGAAAAAGAAAAACTATGGAGATTCACTATGCTGCGCTCTGACGGGCCTTTCCGAATCACTCGACACACAAGATTCGCAGGAGGCCTTATCATCTAAATATGAGTATACTCCAGTTAGCCTTTGAATCTTTGACGAGGGATAGGTTCAAATGCATCCACCAATCACACGTGAGCCGAGATGTCTCGGGTTTTCAAATGACTACCAGTTAGTCATTCGAAAAGTAGATATCTACCAGATAGTCAAATGAAGCCAGTGACGCCACTGGAGATGGGGGGTCGCTTCTTGAGGTTACTTTCTCGCTTCTTGGATCGAACGCACAGGCTAAGATACAAAACAACAGGAGCGCGAATCTCGAGGCTTCGCAACCCCCCACGTCCCAGCAGGATTCGGAATCCGCGGCCGTTTACTTCTTGCGCAACCACCCTGAAAGAAAAAAAGTGAGAAAAGAGACAGTCAAATGCGAGCAAAGATGCGATGATGCAGCGCATTTGAATCTTGGGCTTGAAGTGATGAATGGTGTCGCTACGGGTCGTGACAAAAAAAGAATGGGTTGTTACGGGTCGATTATAGTGTGTGAATAGGTTGTTACATGTTGAAATGGGTCGTATAACTTGCGAGCTCCTGCTTGAAGCAGAGCCACGAAAGGGCACGAAAAAGAGTGATCAGGCTCTGATGCGCCTCCGCTTCGTGCTCGGTATGCGCATGGAGCTCATGCATTTCCGATAGTACTAGATCACTTATAAATTGCTTCGTACCGCTGCAACAGGGAACGTCCTCAGTGCGGTCTCAGTGCTGCTGCTACTCGTGGCGTGCAGCCAGCCCAAGTGGGCGTACGACACCGTCAACTCGGTCGATATCGGACTCTGGTATCTCACGGTTCGTCCAAAAGAGCTCAAGTGTTGACAGTGTGTTAGTGGAGTCTTTATAGCGGGTTGTGCGGTGTATACAGGGAATGGGCGTGCAGTACAAGCTCATCAATGCCGGGCTCTCGATCGATAGCAGCGACGTTGCCTCGAGCCAGCAAGCCTTCACGATCTACAGTCGCTACTGGTTCGCTAACAAGATCGCTGGTCTAGCTGTAGCGCCATAGACATAGTGACTGATCTGTGTACTTTGCTCGCGTTGACTCCACAGCGCCATTCCGACGATCTCCGCGAAAGACCCGTGGTGCCAGGGCCTCGCTACTTCAACGAGAAGCCTCACAGTCCTAGCGCTCCTGGCCGCGATCACGAGCTTCATCTTCAGCGTAATGGCAGCGATGGACATCAAGACGCCGACCTGGGACGGTGAGGGCAAGGAGACTACGCTCGTAAATTCGGTCGTGTGCTCCTTGTGCCAGGTCGTGTTCATGCTGCCCGCGGTCGTCTCCTGGCAGCGCATGGTCTGGAGATACGACGCGCAGTGCCGCGCGGCTATGAAGATCGATAACTTCGCGTGCATATCATCGTCGTCCTCGCACGCGCTCGCTATCGCAGACATCCCGTTCGCGACGGCAACGTACCTACTCTGGCGACTCTCGCACTCGTACTACGTGAGTGGAATGAGATTGCGCTTGAGGCAGTTCTCACCGCAACTTCTCTTGTTATATATGAGAAGCTCAATGGCTCAGCATGCACACCTTGTTTCTAAAGGTGGCGAAGAAGAATGGGCAGATCGCCAACGGCTTTACGCTCGCTGCGAAAACAGGTACTGGCGCACTGCGTGGCTCTTACTGGTGTATCATGAGCCATTTTCTCATTTGTGTGCTTGGATGTAGACAACGTGGATGTGATCTTGTCAGGGATTGCCAACAGTATCGACATTGACGTGATCGGATCGGATGGCCGTAATGCGCTGCACTGGGCGTGTACGCTGAACCGCACGAGCATCTGCCACGTGCTGCTCAAGAAGGGCGCGTCGCTTAGCAAGAAAGACGTGAGGCTGGGCTCTTTTGTTAGCTTTTGTCCTTGTTCACTGACAATGTTGCGTATGTGATGCTTCTCTATTTGTAGCAAGACGGGTGGACCCCACTTCACTGGGCGAGTCGCGTCGCGAGCCTGGACATCGTGCGCTTGTTGGCAAAGTATGGCGCCGATCTGAATGTGCAGGACCGCTGGGGCACGACGCCGCTGATGCTCACGGTCGTGGGGGAGAACAAAGTGGCGGCAACGACGCTCATTGAGCTTGGCGCGAACGTCAACGCGAGAAACGTGAGCCTTGCGACCTGTGAGAGAGCGCATAGTTGCATAATTATAAGCTTTGTGTCGTTTTGTGAGGATAGGTGTTTGGCCAGACAGCGCTGATGTTGTGCGTTGAGGCAGGCAAGCACCTCTTCCAACTGGGGATGGTGTTTCTCAACGCTGGCGCGAATCTGCGGCTCCAGGATGCCCAGGGCATGACCGCACTGCACTACGCTGCGTCCACTGGCAGCCTCAACATCTTGTTCAACATGCTCCAGCTCTGCGACGCAGATCTAGTAGACAAGCCCAGCAAGGTTGGCCATACAAGGACGCCATTATTTGTTGTGTGGAAAGCGTGATTTGACTCACAAGACTCTCAACAAATCAATTTGTGGTGTGGTGAACACTGATAGTTTGGCGAGACGATCTTGCAGCTTGCAGTCTTACGAGACCAGCCAATGGTGTTGGATCTGATCGAGAGCTGGCGAAGTGGGAACCCTATTTCATTAGCTGATGAGAGGGGCCGTGCTGACGAAGATACAGACGAGAGAGATGATAGCAGCAGCGGCGAAGACGATGATGGCACAGAGAGCGACTGAGTTCGTGACCTCTTCAAAAGGCGATATGCAGAAATCAAGACGAGCGAGTGAGAGAAGGATGAAAGGTGATGCTAGATGTCTATAAAAAGTTTACACGCACTCTACTTGAGCTTCTCGAGCAGCAATTTCGTGCCCGTCTGCGTGTCCGCGAGCTTCTTGAGGCTCGGCAGCGAGGTCTTGAGCGCCTTGGCCACGTCCTTCGTAGCCTCCTTCGCGCCGTGGTCCGACTCAAGGAACGCGAGCACGACGAACGAGCCGCGGTTCGACGGCGCCCACGTGGCCAGGCTGTCCTTCACGGCAGCTAACAGAGGCACCGAGAACGCGGTCTCCTTGATCACGCGGCGCAGGCCCAAGTGCGCAATGGCATCCGAGTAGATCGGCTCCTGGCCTTCCTCAGCTGGCTCAGCCAGGACAGCCTCAATCAAACTGGCCTGGATTTCCTCGCTCGAGCTGCGCTTAAGCACTTCCACGAGAATGTCGCGGCCCTCCTTGGATCGCAGGAGTTCAGTCATGTTGCCAGCGACCACCTCCTCGAGCTTTGGCAGCAAGCCCTTAAGGAGCTCTTCGCGACGCGAGTCCGGGTCCTTCTTGTAGTTCACGACCAGCGTCGTGGCGTCGTCAGAGGACGGCACCATTGGCGGCGCGAGGAGCTCCAGGTCGTCTGGCGACAGGTACTTCTTGTTCGCTGGGCTAAAGAGCTGCAGCAGCACCTTGCGGCCCGTTGGGTGAAGCGCGACCGCCAACAGGTGGTCGGTCATCTCCGAGAGGATCGACTTCTGCACGAGCACGGTGTCATCAACGACGTCGAGGATGCGCATGATAACGAGGTACCCACTTGGGTGGTTGCACGCGTCCAGCACCTTGTCCTTGAGGCACTTGATGATGCGCTTCTTGTCCTTGGGTGAACCCAGCGAAATGCACTTGTTTACGACACGCGCACCGTTGCGGGTCGCGAGCAGCGCCAGCGACGCGTCACGGACGTTTGAAATCATCTGCATCACGTCGTCGTGCTCAGCGTGGCACAAGTACTCCCAGAGCAGCGTCTGCACGAACGCGAGACCGAGCAGCTGCTTGTCGACCATGCGGTTCAGAATCGTCGCGAGGTGCTTGAGCACATCGTCCTTCTTGAGCGGGTTCGCGCCCAAGATGTCCGCGAGGTTCTTCTTGTTCTCGGCCTTAAAGTACGCAAACTCCTTGCCGTAGAACTCGAGCTTGAGACCCGAGAGCTGTGCGGGCTTGAGATGCTCCTGCGCGTACTCCAGCACGTTCGCAGCAATGTTGTGCGTGCCGATCTGGACTGCCTGGCCGGTAATCTGCTTCACGATCGTGGCGCGGTCCGCGACGCTGCCATACTTGATCATCTTCTGCACGAGAAAGCAGCCGTATTGCATCTTCGCGAGGTCGATGATGTGCTCCTTGAGCTCCGCGACGGTCTGCGTGCGGTGCTCTGGCTTGCCGTACTTGAGCAGCGCCTGGATCACACGCGACGCGTCGTGCTTGGCAGCGACGTCGTAGATCTTGCCCTTCACGAGGTCAAAGAGCTCCTTCACGAGCGCCTCCCGCTTGGCCTTCTCGACGTCGCGCTCGCGGATAATGTTCCAGATCTGCTTGGCGCGCGTGACCATCTCGTAATGCGGGCGCTGCATCTTGCGCTGCTTCTTGGCGACCTTCTGGTCCATGAACGACTTGTTGGCGTCCTTGTCGATGGAGGCGGATGCTGGGCGCTTGAAGCCACCCTCCTTCTTGTAGCCGCCATCCTTCTTGTAGCCGCCATCCTTCTTCACAAAGCTGCCTTCCTTCTTCTGGTAGCCGCCTTCCTTCTTCTGGTAGCCGCCTTCCTTC
>JAASFV010000768.1:0-15402 GCA_023334015.1 Globisporangium paddicum
GCAGGAGGCGCTCATCATCTCGATCCAGCAGCAGCGCGCAATGGTGATGAAGAGCCAACAGGGAGACGACGTCCTGCAGGCGAGGCTGCCCATCGGCGCGGCGATGCGGTCGATCGCGCAGACCAAACCTTCGGTGTTGTCTGCAATCGGTGGTAGCGTGACGAACAACCAGATAGAGGACGACTCCGTATCCAACGCGCCTTCGTCGCGCCAAGACGATCTGTAAGTGGCCATCATTGGATACAATGAGTGCTGTAGTAGAGCGAGTGAGACACCTCACCAAAGTGTGCTTGTGCAAGACAAGAACCCAGCAAGCGTTGTCCTGTCTGATATGCGAAGCTCCTCCCAATCGAGTCAGATGACTCTGGATGATGATCTGCTCCATCTTCACGCATGTACGACAACTAACCTTCTTCGAGATCTGTACCGGTATGGGGAGATATATAGGATTACCGGTAGTCGAGCACGCAAGCAGAGGCAACAAGACTTATGTGTACGTCGACTGTAAAATGGGTAATCAGCGACTCGCGCTGTGATTGTGCGGCTCAGTCCCGAACCAGCACCCACCATAGCAGCAGAGCTCTCGTAAATGGAGATCAGCGGCATCGGCGGATACCTGAATGACGTCACAGCGACGCGCTCGCTGTCCACGAGCGCGAATACCGAGCCCACACTGCAGCTCAGTCGAGGAGCGCTGGACAACCCCTTGGACGCGCAGTCCCTGTGCGGCAGCACCAGCGATCGGGGGACGCAACTCCTGAGCAGCTACCGCGCGTCCGAGCCCATCCTGCTCGACTTTGACCTGCCAACGTCCACGAGCGTCACCACGGCTGCGCATGAGAACCAGTCGATGCGCGCGTCATCGACGAGGCTGCAGCGCAAGAGCGCGCTGCGGCTCGACAACGTGCAGCCGAGCGTGCACCTGAACGCCTCGCGCCGCGCCGAGTACAAGCAGATGCTCGAGGACCGCGTCGCGAGCGTGCTGCTCAAGCGCCAGGCGGCATGGGACGGCACGAGCGGCATCTTTGACGACCCCAAGGACTGGAAGCTGCACGTGAGCAAGCCGAATCTGTCTATGTACCGCCACCGCCGTCCCCCAGGCAGCGACGAGGGCGTGTCAGCCACGCCCCACCAGTTCGTCGCCACGGGCCGCATCCGGGGCGTGACGCTCCAGGACATTGAGTACGGACTCTACGCGGATACGACGCTGGACGAGCGCTCGCTCAACGCGTACTGGCTCAGCGAGAACTTCCTCGACGCCGGCATCGTCGAGACCTACGAGACGCGCTCCGAGGACGACCCGTTCGGCTTCTTCGGCGTCAAATGGCTGCTCACGGGCTCGCTGGAGCGCGTCAAGCGCGTCGCGCCGCTCATCAGCGCCTACGTGCAATTACAGAAGACCGTGATCGACGAGCTTGGCGAGAAGGTGCTCGTGCGCGTCGTCGATTCGGTCCCTGCCGACATCGTAGCGCTCGTCCCAGAGCGCGGCGGCGTCCACTTCGTTCCGTTCGACCTGGCGATCGCCTACCTATACAGGTACGACGCCAAATCCGACAGCGTGCAGGTCTTCTGCGAGGGGCGCGTCGCCGCCGCTGGTTGGCTGCCCAACCTGAGCCTCACGATGCTCTCGAAAGTGATTGCGCATCAACAGCACGTCGCCGACGCCAAGTACATCACCAAGCACGGGCTCATGTTCCCGCGTGAGCACAACTTGCCAACAGCCAGCAGGAGGAGCTCGACGGCGCTGAGCGCGAGTACCGCGCCGGCAGCTTCCGCCACGAGAGAAGACGCGCTCGGCACGCCCAACTGGGTGCCCAACAAGAAGCGCAAGGTCTGCTTCGTGTGCTTCAAGAGCTTCAGTCTACTGCGGCGCCGGCGCCACCACTGTCGCATGTGCGGCGAAGTCGTGTGCGCGGCCTGCGTGATGACGCTGCCACTCGTCGCGCCGCAGCAGTTTGATGGCAGCAAGGACGCGCACTTCCCGCTGAAGAACCAGCCGGAGAGCAAGAAGCTCGACGAGCCCAACCGCCGAGGGCTACCCGTTGTGCACGAGTTTAAGTTCTGCACCAAGTGCCTGCTTGCAGTGCGCCAGGAGCGCCGCGCGATGACTGCGGGCGTCAGCGACTACTACTTCCGAGAGGGCATGACGCACCACTACGCGCAGATGCAGGCCGCACTCGCCGGAGGTGGATGCGATGACGACGACAATGAGAGCGGCTACCTGAACTCGTCGGGCAACGAAGAGGACGACGAGTCGATCGTGGACGATGTCCGGTACTCGAAGCGCATCGAGACGCTGCGGCAGGAGCACATGGCGCGCGAGAAGCAGAAGCTGCGCGAGCAGCACCAGAGCCCCCACCACGCGCGCGGCATGAGCATCCGGCTGCTCGATGACGACGCGGTCTCGTTAGGCTCGACGAGTCGCAGGCAGAGCAGTAGCAGCGATGTGTCCGAGCGCAACTTCTCAGCAGCGAACAGGGAGCGCCTCGGCACGCGGAGCAGTCTTGGCAGCCTACAGGAGAGCGCCCACGACCCGCGGCGCCGGTCGTTCTCGATCCCCGACCACTTTGAGCTGCTGGAGCGCTCCATCGCCGAGCAGGAGGCGCTCATCAGCTGCATCCAGCAACAGCAGCGCGCGATGGCGATGGCGGGCGAGGCGAGACTGCCTATCGGCGCGGTCATGCGGTCGATCGCGCAGACCAAGCCGTCCGTGCTGTTGTCTCCGGTCACGAATGTCGTAGACAATCAGGTTGAGTTCGAGGCAGCAGTTGTCACTCCGCTTGACGTCAGCGAAGGACATGAGTAAATTAGCGGAATTGTGGTGATGGCAACGTCATAACCAGCATAATCACAGCTTTCCGTCAATCACCGAGCAGTAACCATTGGCTGCCATCTCATACTGGCAGCTAGCTCATCATTCTCGCTCTCCTCCGCTTCGTGCTCGACCCCACGCTGTTGCGAATTGTCGTCGTCCGTCGACTTGATTGGCGATTGTTGAGCGTTTCCCAGTGAAACCAACGACACCGGTGGCCAGCGACACTTCCCAAGTAGCTCAGCTCCGTGGCCCGGTGGGTCACACCAGCAGCGCCTCGAGCTTGTCTCCAAAAGAAGCGAGTGCTTAAGCCGCCAGCTTTTCCAGTTCCGCTACTCCAGTTGCGCTCCACAGTGCTTAGTATATCTGAGACTCTCTACTCGTGCTTGGTCTCCTGTACGAATCCATAAAAGTAACCTCGACCCCCAGTCGAGAGCAGCTCCTCGGGGCTGCCAAACTCCACGACATGGCCTTCGTGAAGTACCATGATGCGGTCCGAAGCCATTACAGTCGCCAGTCGATGAGCGATCGTTAGCAGCGTCACGTTCTTGAGCTCCCGTGCGATCATCGCCGACAACTTGTGCTCAGTCTCATGGTCCATCGAGGCCGTAGCTTCGTCCATCACGACGATCGCCGAGCGTTTGAGCAGTGCGCGTGCCATGCTCAGCATCTGCCGCTCGCCCACACTCCAGTTGTCACCATTCGCACTCAGCTGAAGCTCGAGCACTGTGGCTTGAAGAAGCAAGGTCTCTGTGTCCTCCCTTTCACTCGAGAATCCGCAGTACTCGAGCAGCTTGCTCAGTAACTCAACGTGGTCCAGCATCTGCAAGATCTCATCATCTCGGAAATCGTCGAAGGGATCCAGGAAGTTACGCAGCGAGCCCTCGAGGAGCACCGGGGACTGTGGGATGATCGACATACGCCTGCGCAGCACTGACAGCGGCAATGCTGCGATGTCCACGCCGTCAACGAGGATCCGGCCGGACACCAGCTCGTTCATGCGAAAAAGCGCCATCGTGAGACTCGATTTACCAGCTCCAGTGCGACCCACCACGCCAATTTTCTCGTGCGACTTGATGGCAAAGGAGACATCCTTGAGCACCGGTGGATCTCTTGGCTTATAGCTGAAGCAGACGCGCTCGAATATGATCTCGCCGCGCTGAGGCCACGATTCCGAAGCCTCAATCTGCACCAGCGAGGCGCTCTCTGCGCCTTCGCACTCGAGCGAGCTGTACTCCACCACACGCTCGACGCTGACCATATCGTTCTGCGCGTCGGACCACGCCTTTGTGAGCGTCATCAGCGACGCGTCGACGCTGAGTGCGTACGAAAACACGAGCCCAACCATCGCCGGGGAGCCGTCGAAGAGAAAGAACGAGCCCACGACGACGGCGAGAATGCCGCACCCAAGAAGCTGGAGCCGGATGGCGAACCACTGGATGAGCACGATCTCCGTGTCCCAGAGCGCGTTGTCGAGGTCCAAGAGGCGGTAGTTCTCGCGAATAGCGCGGCGCGTGTACGCTGACCCGAACGCACGGAGCACCACGATACCAGCCTCATTCTGCGCGATGTGACTCAGCACGGACGACATGATCACCTTGAGCAGGCGCCGGATACTGCACACGCAGCGCGCGTAGCCTTGGGCGAGTCGAGCGTACACGAACACGATCGGAATGAAGACCACGCCAACGTACCACTGGATCGAGAGTCCCGCAGTCGCTAGAGCGCAGAAAGTGGTGAAGAGCGAGCAGAGGTACGTCCCCATGGCCTTTGGCAGCGACTTGTCAACAACCGCAATGTCACCGCCGTAGCGATTGATCACTCGTCCATCTGGGGTCGTGTCAAAGAACCAGAGCGGCGCGTGGAGAAGTCCCTGGGTCATCGACTCGAAGAGATGCCTAGAAGCCCGCAGCGCCATCCGCGTCACGATCACGCCTTGGATGAGCACCATCGCTGCCGCCGCCCCCGCAAGCTCAGCGTACGTCTCAATAAAGAACTCGGCGCTTTCAGTTTCTACAGTTGGCGTATCATTCGCGCGCGTCCAATGACCCAGCCAGAAATCGCTCGTGATCTGGAACCCCTGCCACAGCAACTGAGACAACAGCAGCAACAAAATTGTGCAGACGCCGCCGACTGCCTTCGCGTAGCGCTGCCACACTGCACTAGACACTCTGCCTTCTTGTCGCTGTTCTTTTTGAACCAAAAGCCCACTGCCTTTAGCTCTCGGGCTCATGCCGAATGACAAGCCCCTCTTCGCAGTGTTCGCGTGACTGAAGATGTCGCGGTTGCCAGGCTCGCCAGTGCGTGCATTCTCTGTTAGGTTGCCACCAGCGAGTCCGATGTGGTACGTGACAACCTTGGCCGCGAGGATTTCGGGGTTGTGCGTCACCAAGACGACGGTCTTGTCCGCCAACAGACCGCAAATACACTTCTGGAAGATCGCCTTTTGCACCACAGAGTCCACCGCAGCGAGCGGCGAGTCGAGGATGTAGACATCCGCCTGAGCGTAGCAGGCGCGAGCGAGACATACGCGCGCCTTCTGACCGCCAGACAGACTCGCGCCCCTCTCGCCAATCTCCGTCTCGTCACCAGCAGGAAACAGCTCCAGATCGTCAGACAAGCAACACGCGTCCAGCACGGCTTCGTAGCGGTCGTTGTCGAAGGCTTCGCCAAAGAGGATGTTGTTCTTGATCGACATGTTCTGGATCCACGGCTGCTGGGAATAGTAGGCCACTTGGCCGTTCAGGATCAATTGGCCAGCGACTTTGCTCATCTCGCCCAGCAAAGCTGAGCAAAGTGAGGATTTGCCAGCCCCCACGCCACCGTAGACCACCGCCAAGTCACCCTTCTCGAGGCGGAAGTTGATATCCTTCAGCGAAGCAGACGGCTCCTCCTTGTTTGAAATGGTTGACCACGAAAAGTGCCCATCGACCACTTGAACTGCAGGGGCGTCGCTGGCGGAGGAGGCGTCAGCAGTAGCTCTGGTAACGCTGTTGACGTCAAACTCGGGCATCTTGAGGAAAGTGTCGAAACGCGCGGCGGCGACGCGGGACTGAATCAGCAACTGGATCGTAGTCGGTAGGTCGCGCAGCGGGTCTCGCAGAGCATTGAACAGCGCCATTGCGGTGAAGACCTTTGCAGCTGTCAGCGGCTTTTCCAGCACCAGCGTATAGACAGCGAACGACACGGTCGACACCACCAGTGGTGAGCTCCAGAGCACGAACGTGCTTGCCGCTCCAGCGTACGAGTACCATGCCAATGCTCGCAGCTCTCGCGCTCGTTCTCGCAGTAACTTTTCCTTAAACCGGCCTTCCCAGGCGTTGAGCTTGACAATCTGGATCGCACTGAGGATTTCTTTCACGGTGGCCATGCGGTGGTCTTTGATGGTCGTCCATTTGGTGTACGAGCGCACCATCATCTTGGAGATGAAGTAGTTCACGAGCAGCGAGAGGATGATCACTGCGATCCCAGCAAACGCGGCAACGTCCAGCACGTAGTGCAGCAGCAGCGTCTCGATTCCGATCTGGAGCGGCAGGATCAAGAGACCGGGAAGCTTCGTCAGCGCAAGAACCAAGTCGGTGGTGTCGGAGCCGACGAGGTTGCTGATGTCGATTGGCTTGGCTTTCCCCTTCTCGTAGGCGGCGAACTGCAAGACGCGCTTCCGCATGGCTTTCTGGAACACCAAGCTTCGAGTAGCAGCACTGAGGCGCAGCCAAATGTGGTTGATCGCGCAATTCACTTGCGTCGTTATGAAGGCATTCAGGATACGCACAGCGAAAAACACGCCGAGCCATTCTGCGAGTGCCTTCAGATCGAGGTGCGCCGACTCGGTGCTGAACCCGATGACCACCTGGTGAAGCACCACTGGGGCAAAGACAGCATATCCAGCCATGAAGACTTGGCCAACGCCACAAAGCACTAGCAGTCTGCCATACGCAAACAGAACTGCCCTCCAAATAGACTGGCTGTGATGGTGGTACTGGTACTCCAGATTGCTCGTGCAGAACTGCGTGGAGTTGGGCTTCTCGAGCTTGAATAGATCGTCGGCTTCGAGGTTACGAGCTTGGATGACGTCGTAAATCGGCGCGGCATGTGTGAAGAAGAGAGTCTCGAGAAGTGAGCGCTTAACCAGCACCTGTTCATCCTCACCAAACTCTTCGTCTTCATCGTCGAATGGGACGGAGCCGTAGCTTGCTTGTTTCGAGGTGTCCCATCCAAAGGTCGTCATCGTGCATGTACTTGAGTCTCCGTTGGCGCGATGCAGAGCACTCGTCCACTACTCGGATGATTGGGAACTGAAATGGCACGCATTTGGCACCAAAAATCTTCCTTCCTTGCACAAGCTGTGACCAATCATCCTTGGCTCCTCGTATCAAGCAACGACAGAAAGATTTGGCGCGGAAAGCCAGCACTTCAGATGATCTTGCGGCATGCGGCTGCCTACAAGCACGCAACATCAACCTGAGTCAGTATTTTCCACATGGTCTCACGAAAAGAAAAGAATCCTTTAAAGTACTCACTCACTGTTCAGCACATTGAGGCACATGTGGACGTACTTGAACGTGCTCTGTTGTGGAGCTCTGCTTTCTCGGCCATTGTAGAGCAGCACCACGGCCTGTTGCGCGGGACCACGCTGTATTGCTGGCGTTCATGGTTTGTTTGTGAGTACTTGCGTGTTGCTTCGCGTTTGATGTCGTTTGGTGTCGGCATCGTGCTGCGAAAAAAAGCAAGACCTTTCGGAAAAGTGGAAATGCCTTGAAAAAGTGAAATGCATCGTGCGGAAATGACGCGAAGACGACGATGCCCGACAGCCCGCATCGGGGAATGTCTGAAGCTGCTGTGCTCATTCTCGTTCTTTTTCATCTTCGTGATCGCTTTGCTGCTGCTCCCAGGGCTCGTTGTGGACGCCGAACTCAGCGGAATGAGCGTCAAGCCGGTGACTCACGTTGCCAGCGATCAGGGCGATGCTGCTGTGGCGTTCACGACGAGCGTAGAGATGGTCCAGTTCCCAGGTAGCTTTAAGGTCGACGCGACCACGACACAGGCCGTCGTGGATGGCAACTCGCACGCGACAACGCTGGCCATCGTTTCGGCAACAGGCAGTGCTGCTTACGTGGTGATAGGCTCAGCTGCCGTGACTACAGGGGTGGAGTTCAACGGCAGGGACAACTGACGTGTTCACAATCACAACTTACGACTCCAGTGCCACGCTCATCGACACAGACGTGAATGTGGCTCCAGACGACATTGCAGCAACAGAGTTCACGGTAACGACGACGCTGTCACCGGACTCGCTGGATGCAGGTGTACTAACCTCTCTGCCGGCGGATTTCACGAGGGACGTGGCGCCACTAACGTTCCCGAGCGAGTTCGTGGTGGCGTCGGGTCCGTTCGTTGGCGCGGTGGAAGGGATCGGTGCGAGCAGCACAGTGTCGACAGCAGCAACAGTCAGGTACATGCGGAAAGAAGCACTCTTCGTTACGATCTACCCAGTTTGCTGCACGCACTTACGTGTAGAAGAGCTTCTGTCTCTTGCCGCCGGCGGTGCGGCGGCATCTTCTGTCGCTTTATTGCGCATGGTGTTGCGAATCGTCACTTGAGCGTTCGACTGATGTGTCCGACGAAAATGTTGCTGTCCGCGAGAAGCTCGGCGACTCGGTGGCATGCTGGAGTCTTCGAAGCCGCTTAAGCATCTTCTTGATCAGAAGTGGTTTCACAGGAATCTGCGCGTTGCGATCCCCGGTCGCGTGCTCCTGGAGCACCACCAAGAAGAGAGCGCACTCTTGCATCAGCTCCCGAGTCGTCACTTGTAGAGTCCCGAACTGCTCATCCAGCCCCTTTTGTCGGCGGTCAAATCTCACTGCTCGCTTCTCGAGATGACGCTCCTGCTTCTTCAGCATCTTGTCGCGGATCAGTAGGACCTTGAGCACTTTCACACTCACGTCTTGGATCTCTGCCACGTCCTTCCCGAGATGTTTCTTTTCTAGCTCCCATTTACGTTGCTCGTAGAGAAACTGCTCGTGATCGCACGCTACTTGCTGTCTCGTGTCGTTCATTTGATCTTCGAGAAGTGCTATAGTTTGCTGGTAAACCTTGAGAGTGTCCACATTGATCATCCCCGCCATTCTAGCTTTGTGCTCCTGCAGCTCCACTCGCGTGGCAGTCGACTCCTCAAGCAGCATCACTAGTCGCTCTTGCAGTTGGTGAGAATTCGCCTCTTGATCTTCAAATGCCATTTGCCAACGCAAGCAGCGCAGCTCGGCTTCCTTCACATGAGCTTTGAGATCCATGCCTTCTCTGTCGCAGAAACGTGGGTCTTCGTTGCATCCACTGGACACAATCATTCCATCCAAGAAGAGCGGTTGAAGAGACGGTGAATTCATTTTGCTGGGGACTCGATGAGCTGCGTTCGAAGCTGCACTCGCGTAGTCTTCACATAGCACTGTACAAAGCGAAATTATAAATGATAACATTGTTCAGTTATTTCAGCGATTGGTCACGAAGCAGAACTCGCACTTACTTTGTTGTTGGTTTAGAAGGGTAGCGAGCTGGAGTTGTTTCTTCGTCATCGCAGCTTATAATGGGGCAACCAGAAGATACCGTAAGCTCAAGGAGGGTGTTTTGCAGTGTTCATGCGCAAATTCACAAAGCGAAACTAAACTTGTACCTCGTTCAAGCTCGTGATCTTCACAAAGGCGCCGCATTTTGGCATCGCAGTCTTCTCTCAGCAGCTCGACCGCCTCGTGGACTTCACTTTTCGAGTCCACCACATGCTTCCGCCACTCAAGGAGCACGGTCTCCCACTCGCTGATGAGCTTGTCAACGTTGTCAATCGAGAGCTCTTTCCAGTACTGGACTTGGGATATTTGGCGACATGCAGCTCCAGCACAAGCGGGTGTGCTGTTTTGATCATCGCTCGGGAGAGCGAGATCTACGACCACGTCGTTGATAATGCAGATGACGCCGTGCAGCAGCTCCTGCATTGCCTTGTTCTCCTTCGCCTGCTTCTCCGTGTCCTGCTGCATCCAGTCGAGCGCGCGCCGCGTCATTTCCCCAATGGACTTGTCCATTTCGCTGCGCATCATGTATCTTGATTGAAACGATTGAAGGTCTGCACACATGTACACAAAATCCAGCATGAATAATGCATGAAGGCTTGCCCAATGATCACTATTTAAGAGATGCAAAATAACAAACCTGGCTGGGTCATCCCGCTGAGCGACAGCTCCGACATGCGCAGGATGCCTCGGCGTTCCCACTCGCGCATGCTATAGCGACTTCTTTCCTCGATAACGCCGTCGTCGCTGTCGTCTCCATCGCTGAGGCACGACAAATCAAACACCAAGTTGCCGCTCAAGCTCTGCGTCGTCTGCTGGGAGAGCCGCTCGCAGCGACGCTGCTTTGTTCCAGGCTCTTTCTTCACTACATTGGCAGTGGCTATAAATCCTATGTGACTACTATCGCGCAGGTCATTGTGGACGATGTTTTCCTTGTCCTCCAGCTCGTAGTAGCTGGCGCTGTCGTCGCACTCGTGATCCTGAAAGGTCGCACTGCCGTCGCTGTGGCTGCACGAGGCGTACAGCGACGAGCGCGGCGACGTTACGTGCGTGTGCGAGCTGCGGCGTCTGCGCGCGCTCTTGATCGCATCTTGGAGCTGCTCGGCGGCTCGCAGAAGCGATCGCTCGGGCACCTTGCTGCTCATCTCGCCCGCCACCATCGTCGTCGCTTTCGGAGTGTGTGTGAAAGGTTGCTGGCCAACTGTCTCGGTTTTTGGAGAAAATGAATGCCAGACATGGGCATCAACTATAGGTACACAAATCTAACATAATTGGCATTCATTTTCTACTAAAAACGAATCTCAGCTGATTGGTAGAAATGCATCTTTTCAGATATACAGTAAACGTAGAGATATTGTGTACCAATATCCGTCCTTAACCAATATATTTGTACCAGAAGTAGGTTGATTTTGAAAGATCACAGTCACGATAGACAGAGAGAATAACCTACTTTTGGTATTTGCTGACTAAAACAAAGGATTAACCTTACCAGAAAAATCCCTAATTTTGAGCGTCACTTTGTTCTTGCCGTTTCACCAATTTGAGCTGGCATTCCAAAAGAGACGAGGAGGAAAGCGAGCTGAAAGGATGGCGTCCGAGCTGCTCGAGCGCGTGGAGAAGTGGGCGAAGGAGAGCCCGTCGCGGGTACGTGCACGTGTATGAGTATGAGATTAATAACAGAGTCATCCGACATGCGCGTGTGTGGTTTTTATTCCGCTCGCGCCCTTATATTTATCACAACAAGCGAGTAGCCGATAGCTTCTTTTTTATTCATTCACCATACTCTTTTGTGTCTGTAGACGATGCTGTCATTCGTGGACGACCATGGAGCTGTGACGACGTCGCTCACTGCTGGGGTAATAAGCTGCAGACGCGCTTTTTTCCGCTTGGTGGTCGTGGAGACTCATCGTTTGCTATTTGCATGTGTCGCGTTTGAAAATAGGACTTGAATCGGAAGATGCAAAACCTGGCGGCGCTGCTGGTGTCTACACCGCAACAGCACTCGAAGGGGTTCGTTACCAGCCTTCAGTGCAAACAAGAAAGCTAGGATGTCGCTTGTATGGACTGATGGAAACTTTCTCGTTGTATCTTTCTGTGTTTGGTAACCAGCTTGGGGGTCAAGCCTGGCGACCGCGTGCTGCTCGTGTACCCTCCTGGATTGGAGTTCATCGTGGCTTTCCTCGCATGTCTCCGTGCCGGTGTCGTAGCTGTGCCGGTGTACCCGCCAGGTGTGTACGCACGCACATTTGAAGTGAATGTCATTGCACAGTTAATGCTAGGACTGACTTTAACTTTTTCCTTGAAAATGACCCCTCTGTAGATCCGCGCAAGATGAAGAAGGATATCAGCATGTTTGTCGCCGTGGCGAATAACTCGCAGGCCAAGCTGGCGCTCACGACCTCGTCGTACTACAACGTGAAGAATATCGCGGCGATCAAACAGAGACTGACGTTCGCGGACCAGTTGCCGTGGCCAGACCATCTCCAGTGGAAGCCCACTGATGATCTCGTGGACGCCAAGGGCATTGAAGGCAAGCTCTGGCTGTCTCCCAAAGACTCACCCAGTGCGAGCACCGTGGCGTTCCTCCAGTACACCTCCGGCTCGACGTCTGCTCCCAAAGGAGTGATTCTTACACACGGGAACTTGAATCACAACTTGCGCACGATTAGCTCTGCTTTGCAAGCCAGCAAGGAAACAGTGGTCGTCTCGTGGCTGCCGCAGTATCACGACATGGGGCTCATCGGCGCCTACCTTGGTACGATCTTCAACGGAGGAACCGGTGTGTACATGTCACCATTCAGCTTCATCCGCGACCCTACGCTCTGGCTTCGTATGGTTTCCAAGTACCGTGCCACGCACCTGCAAGCGCCCAACTTCGCATACTCCCTGTGCGCGCGCAAGGCGGATCGATTGGAAAGTGAAACGGCGATTGATCTCTCCAGTATTCGTCACATGATCAACGGTGCGGAACCAATTCAAGGTGAAGTCATCGATGGATTCTACAAGGCTTTCAAGCGCTACGGACTTCCAGACGGTGTGGTCAAGCCAACGTACGGGCTTGCTGAGCACACCGTGTATGTGTGTGGAAGTGGCCACCAGCGCGTATGGGTTGATAAGACTGCGTTGGAGAAGGAGAACCACTTTCGAGTGAGCAATGACACGAGCATCCCTCTTAAGGAAATGATCGGTTGTGGCGTCCCGTCTCGAAAAGACCACGGAATCGACCTTCGGATTGTAAACCCGGACACGAGCGAGGAGTGTCCAGAGGGCGACACTGGTGAGATCTGGATATCAAGCGCCTCGAAAGCGATGGGCTACTTCGGGCAAGAGTTGGAAGAATTGTCGAATGAGGTTTTCCAAGCCAGAATCCGCAGTGGAGACGTGCTGAGCGACAGCACGTATGTGAAGACCGGTGACTATGGCGTCATCTATCAGCAAGAGCTCTTCATCTGCGGGCGAATGAAAGACTTGATTATCATCCGCGGACGCAACCACTACCCTCAAGACATTGAAGCGACTGCCGAGGGCCACGAAGAGCTACGACCTGGTTGCAGTGCAGCATTCTCGTTTTCCGACGCGAATGGCGATGGAGAGGAAGAAAAGCTCGCTTTGCTCGCAGAGCTTCGTGACCCTGAAATCAAGAACAAGGCGAGCTTGTGTGGTAAGATCCGGAGCGCGATCGCCAGAGAGCATGGCGTGAAAGTGACCTTGATCGTTCTCACCAAGCCACGCTCAATTCCCAAGACCACGAGTGGGAAAATCTCCCGATCTCGATGCAAGAAAGCGCTGGAAGACAAGCAGCTCGACATTCTCTACCGCAACGAAGACATTATTGGTGATGCGCCTGATGCTGACGAAGTTGCGGACACGGAGATGGATCGAAATGTCGACAAAAGCAAGCAAACCTCAGGAGGAAACACTCAGACGAAGGGCGTGGACGCGGGAAGCAAGGACTCCGGTTTGCCCACTGTGATCACCGATGAAGCGCCAGAGCGAGTGTACGACTACTTGCTTGCAGAGTTGGCACAGCTGCTGACTGTCGACCAAAGCCAAGTTCAGCCGAACAAGCCCCTGCAGGAACTTGGTATGGACTCGATGGCACTGACTCAGTTCCAAGGTATCATTTCGCAGAAGTACAAGGTGCACGTGCCAGAAGAAGTGCTATACAATGAGACAACGACGCTAAGGTCGCTGCACGCAAGCTTGTGCGGAGATACCAGCGGCTCTGCATCAGTTGGCGGTGACCAACAGCGGCAGCTCATCGATGGTACCAGCGGTGGCAAGAAGCAAAAGCTGTTCTGCGGATGCATCGCCTGCTAACCGGGTAACTCGTGTTTGCATTGTTACTCGCGCCTCTTTTCAAATGTACTAAGGTCGTCATGCCGAACAGCGAGGATATTTTTTCAGGAGTACGTGTGGGATATACTCGTCTCGGTTGATGTTGCATGCCTTCTTATCTTGATGGACGAGGTCACCGTGACTTGGTCATGGCCGTGAGCGGAAACCGTCGGTAATGATCGCCAGCGAGCTGAAGAACCTGACACTGATAATGATCGTTCATCCCCTGGCGACGGCGCTGACGTCGGACCGCAATATGATGCTCCATGAAGTTTGGCAGCCCCAGTGCTGCTCGTGACGAAGACGTTCAGGAAGCCGAGTCAGGTATCGGTATGGAACACCAACTGAAGTTAAGAGCTTCACTGGTGAGAAATTGGCTTGTATTTTTTCTTCTTTTTACTTGGCGATGTCCTGTGTTCATTTCTTTACAATAACGTGAATAGTCCTCAACATGCGAGCAGCACCTGCCGTGTCACGAAGAGAAGAGCGAAGACGCACACGACGCAGCATCCAACAAACACGAAGAGCTCGCGCCACGCAGGCAGGCAGGCGTGCTGCATTCATTTGTCCCTCTGTTGCACAGATTTACACCTTCATACAGCCATCGAGACAAGCGAGAGCGGTGATCAGCAGGCACGCTGAGCTCCTCGCGTGTGTGTTCGTCGCTCAGCAGCTCCGTCCGTCACGCGCGTGACATAAAAACGCGTCGCCTGCTTCTCCTGCCCCTGCCATCTCTTCTTCGTGTCGTCTTCTTCTTCATCATCATTGTCTTCTTGTTCTTCTTCTGTCGCGTCCGTCTGGCGCTGTTGCTGCAGGTGAGCGCTTATTCGTCATCGTCATCGGCGACCGTGACCTTCTTGGCCTGCTGCGCGTCGTACCACTTGTAGAAGTTCGTCGTGCGCTGGAGCTCGCTGTTCTTCCACTGGCTCCACATGCCGCCGCCGATGAGGCCGAGGGTCACGCCGATCACGATGTCCTTGAGCGGGTTCATCTTGTCTCTGCTGTCTGCTGCTTGCTTTGCTGCGGAAGTGCTGTTTGAGGGAGTGAAAATGCGGCGCGGGTGGTTTTGCGCCGCTTTGTCGTGTGGCTCAACGCACGGGACGGATGGCACGGGATAAATATGGAGCTATAATACTATACCTGGAATAAAATGTCCCTTTCACCCCGTCTCCCGTCGATTTGCTTCAGCTCCCTGTTTTCCAATACCCTTTTCAAACTGATTGGTCAAACCTAAGGAAATTTATTATTTATTCTTCTGAGATTGCATACAATGTCATATTTCATATGTTTTCGACCATTTATTATTGAAGGTGTTCTTGGGCGATAGAAACGCAGCCACAGCACAGTACTGTTGCAATTGCGTTATATACGATTCTAATGATGCACAGTAGCGGTTGCGTTATGTACGAACGATTGCGTTTTTCTTTAAAAAAACTCTAAGCACTTGATAACAAAACAACTTTTGTCAAAAAAGATCAAATCTAAAAAAACTGCTTATTATAACTAGAAATCATTTTTTTCATTACGGTACGTGTGAAATACACACATAGGCATGCCTAGTTGATCTTTGTCTTGCACCCCGCGCCGGCAAGGTCCGCCGGGACGCCCTTCTCCACCGACACGCCGTTGTAGCTCAGGATGTCCTGCTTGCCCTTGACCATGACCGGCTCACTGCCGTCGCTCGAGAGCGTGAGC
>JAASFV010000769.1:0-15397 GCA_023334015.1 Globisporangium paddicum
CCCCCCCCCCCCCCAAAGCACACAGCTGCAGACGAGCACCAACACTCGAGCCAGAGCGAGTAGTTCTCCTCTACCAACAAAGCGCCAGAAGACCAGCGGGGACAGGATTATGAACGCGCTGCAGAACCTGGCATATGGTTAGAAGCAGGTCGCGCAGCGCAAGACCCAGATCCAGCTTGCTGTGGAGGAGTTCATCGCGAGGTTTGGAGACACTATGACCAGCATCAATCACCTCCGGTTCGCGACTCACCTGGTAGCGAGCCCAAGCTCTGCAGACATGTTCAACGCGCTTGATTTCGATATGCAGGAGGAGTTTGTGATGCAGTTCTTTGACCTCAGCTTGCAAGATGGCTGTTCGTGGATTTGAGATTTCGGCAGTTTCGCTTATTGCATAACCTTGTATAGACGTTGCTCATATAAATATCATTTTAAGCCGGCTTTGACTCATCATATGCACTATCATGACACCTGCCAAATACATCAAATGCTGTTTATCTGAAAATGCCAGAGTGGAAGGTGTCGCGATTCGGTTCAAACTGCCATAGTGAAACAGCAGTTTTGCCAGACGCACCCTCACATAGCCAAGATGCGCATATCACTGCCTGGAGCTCGGAGCTAGTAGAAGAGCTCTTCGCTATAACGTTGGACACCAAGCAGCGCGTTGCGCTTGTCACCAATCTGCAGAGGTGAGCACGACTAAAGCAGCAAGCTTCAACACTCAGTGAGGTTCACGAGTATCCTCCCGTGAAGAATGCCCTGACCACCTCTCAGGGAAGCGACTCAGCTTGACCACAAGAGTGTCCAACCGCAACACCACACAGCGCTACTCATCAGTATCATAATGCAGCAGAGCGTCGTAGAGCGACACTCCTACTCACTGACCAATAGGCAACGGGCGCGAGTCAGCCGCGGGATTGTGTGTCTTTTGATGGCGGGCAGTGAGAGCAGCAACTGTCTCACGAGGAAGCAAATGAGCTCGTGGGTACCTCAGCTCCACGCATTGAGCGAGTGGCGCAGAACACTTGTGGTGGGAGCCATCTCCTGGCCGGCATTGTGATCTTTCATTCGCGAGTTGCCATCATCACGGAGAGGGAAGGAGATAAGAGGAACGAATCAACAGATAATCGAATGATATTATCGATCATATAAAGCTTATAAAAGCTTCTCACTCACTCACTCACTCAGCATCTCACAGCAATAGCAGATCGAACCACATATGAACACGAGGCATCCGCAAGAGCTTTTCTATAGTGCGCTGATAGGCAAGTTGAACAACTTCTTCAACCACGCATGCATATGCAGCTTCTTTATGCTCAGCTTCTTTAACTGCGCTTTCATTTCCACGAGCCGATTCAGTGGCGCCAGGACCAGTAGTAGTTGTAGTAGCAATCGTAGCAGTAGTAAGACACTCGCTCCAGTGTGCTCCCTCGGCATCATCTCGCAAACAAGCTCGCTCAGCTGCGCCAGCCTTGGATCGGAGAACTTGATCTGTGGTCAGTTCATCTGAAACCAGCCACGATGCGTGGAATCGCTGGATCACATGTGCGACGAAGCCCTTCTCCTTGAAGACGTACACTTCTTCTTCTGGATGAACTCAAGCCTCGCTCCAGTTGAAGGACCCTGATAACGTCGCCATTCTGTTGTTGTTCTGTGAAGCTGGGATCTTGGCTGGCGTCTGGACTGGCGGAGGTAACGGTGTCTAGTGTGGCGGCATCTGGACTGAAAGCACATGGATTGACAGTGTCCTGGCTGGTTGTGCCTTGGCTGGCGGGGCTAGTGGCGTCTGGATTGGTGTCTTGGCTGACGGTGTCATGTTAAGGGGTCTGGCGTTGCTGTCACCTAGCCATGACTAGCTGGTGGAGACATCGCTTGTTCCCGAACCTCGCGATTGCTTTACTGAGCGCGTCGGTCGAACAGCCCAACGCCTGTGCGATTTCCAGTACGGACAATTCCTGATGGCTAGACATCGCCAATATCACCATACTGTTCGTAATGAGACGCCGCTCGTTGGCGGTTTGTCCGCCACGCCCTCGCCCACCTCCGCGTCCACGCCCAGGTGACTCCTGAGGCGGCTGCATGGGGCTGTATGGACTGTATGGTCGTATGGTGTTCTTCTTCTTTCTTTCTTTCTTTCTTTTTATTTTTTCTTTCCCTTTCTTCAATTTTCTTCAATCACTCGCTCGAACCACTCAACACTATAATGACACACACTGACACCACCATCTGGCAAGAAATGGTCCACAATCTGACACAATGACAACAACAACAGTAAATGTATCGGAAAGCTCATGCCATACAAATATGCCGTCTAATTATGTAAACAAAACAACAAGAGTAAATATCTCGGAAAGATCACGCCATACAAATATTGACATGTCATAACTGGGTGAATTTTGTGTCAATTTGGTTCAATTTGGTCATTCTGATCCATTCTGATTGTGGCCTTTTGTCAGCTGTTCCTGCTTTGCAGCGCTTTTTGTGAACAACTCAGAATCTATACCTTGCTAAATATACTTTTTCTTGGTCACACATTGTCTTTAAAAAGCAAACTAAAAGACCTCCATAAATTCATATGTTCTCCTAAATAAATAGTATCCACATGATTGCTAATGCGCGGACGTAGCAGTTTGCGTGGGGGCGGGGGAAGAGAGGAGATTGAACTTTGGGAAGCTGTTCAGAAAAAAAGAGAAAGCGACTTGGGAGCCAAGCAGAACGAGATTGGCGACGACGAGCTCACGCGTGTGCGCCGCAGAGACTGATCAGCAGAAGCACACGGGCGACAGCAGCAGCAGCCTAGACACACGAGCGACTGGGACGATGGGTGCGTGTCTTTTGTCTCTTTTTTTTGCTTGTGCTGTAGCTATTGTGGAAGGGGGAGAGAGCTCTTCGTATGGGTGGAGCTGACGATTGCGATCATTATTGTGGTGTTACGTGCGTTGCTGGTGTGTGGATGGCGTTATGATAGCCGACATGAATATGTAAGTGCTGTCTGCGGCCTGGATAAAGAAATGGCGAATGTCATCGTCGAATGGAGAGACTGATGCGACTGTGTGGCTGTGGATTTTTTTTAAACATTTGTTTTACAGTAAACGAGATCGCGACTTGTCGGACGAGGACGAGGATCTGCTGGCGTCTTTCCACGCGATTCCGAGCGATGCACGACGCGTAAAGGTCGATGAGGTGGACAAAGGCGCCGGTAAACGCTGGACCCCGGATCAGGACGAAGCATTGCGCACCGCCGTCGACGAGTTTGGGCAGCGCAACTGGAAGGTGCGCCTTGAGCTTGGGAATAGTCATGCTAGACAGCATGACGACGGCAACGGATAACAGCATATCCTAACGCATTATTTTTGTGTATTTCGTGTCGCTATGAAGTCGATTGCGTCGCGAGTGCCTGGCCGCAACCATGCGCAGTGTCTGCAGCGATGGAACAAAGTGCTCAAGCCGGGTCTGGTGAAAGGTCATTGGTCGTACGAAGAAGACAGCATCCTTGAGCGCATGGTGTTGCAGGGCTGTCACTCATGGGGCGAGGTCGCGGCGCATATCCCTGGACGCACGTGCGTGGCTGTAGCTACTTGGATCCCGTCAAATGGCTGGGAAAAATAATTTTTATACTGTCGTTCTGCCTGTTTCAGAGCAAAACAATGCCGTGAGCGATGGAGAAATCACTTGGATCCGAGCATCAACAAAGCGTGAGTGGCCCTGTCATTTAGCCTGGTGACCGAACTTTATATCGTTACTGATCGTCCGCATTGCTCGAACAGACCATTTACGCCAGAAGAAGACTTTACGATCCAGCAGGCGTTTGAGAACTACGGCAACCGCTGGACGCAGATCGCCGAGCTGCTGCCTGGCCGCACAGAAGACGCCGTGAAGCTTCGATGGAAGTCGCTTAACCCAAACCTAAAGACGAACGCGAAGCCCGGGCGCCCAAAGCTCGTGCCGGGGATGAACGCGAACAAGCCTCGCTCGACGGCTCCCCCGAATCCAGATGAGATCGCGGCGGCGATCATGGCGCCGATCCCAGATCTCAACGGTGGCAACACCGGTGGTCTCCCGTACCAAGACACGTACGTGCCCACTTATGACTACAGCAACGCGAGTGCGTACGCGACCTCGAGTCCACACATGTCTCCATTGCACGCGCACCCACAGCAGCAGCAGCTATACCAACAGCAGCATGTGCAGTCACCACGGCAGCAGACCGCGTACACCCGGGCTCCACAGCAGCAGATGGTGTACGCTCAATCACCACAGCAGCAGACTGCGTACGCCCAGTCACCTCAACAACCGTCTGCATACGCCCCGCCGCAGCCACCGCATACAGAACAATCTACGTACGCTCAGCCACAGCCCCACCAGCACGTCCAGCCGCAGCAGCACCGATCCCATCTGCCCAGCGATTTACCAGAGCCAATTGTGGAGCCACAGGAGTCGAAGGAGGAAGTGGACTCGAAGGACGCGGCGATTCTCAAGGAGCTCCTGCGTAGCTTCTCGAACAGCTTGATGAGCTTTGAAGGCTCGCGGGGGCTCACCACGTCGATCTCCGACATGTCGCCCGAGGATCTCCTCGCTAGTGGCGAGCTGGACGAGATGCTCCGACAGGTCTCGCTCGCGAACCGCCCGCCTGGCGCGCCGTCATCGTTCCGCATGTCGGGCAGATCGTCGCGGTCATCCTCAAAATCGTCGTTCAATAATGGCTCGGTCAACACGATGGACTCATTTTCGCGGGCAGTGCAGACGATGGGCAACGAAGAGAAGAACATGTTCCAGGGATTGATCGATCAGCTGCGCGCTTCCGGCGGCGGAAGTGGTGGCGACGCTGGCATCGGAGGCGTCGAGCAGAGCGAGAACAACGTACTAGACCTGCCGATGGACTCGGGTCTCTTCACCAGCTTCTCAAGCAATAGCGCGAAGAACCTACTCCACTCGCTAGATTACCACGACGACGACGACTCAGACAATGACATTGCGCACAGCCGCAGCACGATCGGCCTCTCGCCTGCTGTGGCCGACGCGACGAGCGAGATCGCCGACCTCTTTGACCCGAGCGTGATGCGACCGATCCGCAAAGGCGTACAATATTAGCCACCACCGAGTGAGACGCGTGGAGAGAAGACAAGTGTGTGCTAGCATCTCAACAGTCGCAACGACATTATCATCATCAAGACGAGCAAGCGGTTGAGAGTGAGAGAGGAGAGCGTGTGAGGGCAACCAAATGGGACAAGTATTCAACATAAATTTACTACTTTGAGTGCGAAGCTACCAACTTTTCTCTTTCTGCCAGGTTGGTTGGGCGCGTGTGAGTGACGACACCAACCTGCCTGATCTCGTCTTCGACAGATACATGACGCGCCACGACCATGTGTCCATGCCCACTCCACCAATCTCCACTTTTTGAACCAGAAACCAGTTTTCTGGCTCGAATGTGTGCGTCAATCAATCAATCAAACAAGGTGTAGCCAATCACCTGCGCTATTTCATTGGTCAAAAATCTCTGATTAACCCAGATTGTCGCTTGCTGATTGGCTGAAAATCATACCAAGAAGGGGGGAAGAAAGCCCAAAGGAGTGATTGTGGGTGAGAGAGAGAGAGAAGCAAGCAAGTGGCACGCAGCGAACGAGTGTCGAGCGTCCTCACTTCACGCGCAGCAGCACGATAGAGAGAGAGAGAGTAGAGCGCCATGGGTACGTCTGCTGCTGTCTGTGCGTCTCTATGTGTCACTTTATGGGCTGTAGCTAACGCTTTTCTGTGGACGAATGGGTGCAGTTGTCGACCTCTCCATGTACGTAGCTGCTCACATCCCGCCATCTCTCTGTCTTGGTAGACGCATCGGAATGCTTATTGGGATGTGTGTGTGTGTGCTACAGCAAGCGCGGACGTGATAGCGGCGGAATGGACTATCTGGGCGACGGCGTGCAGGCCTACGAGAAGCCGCGCGACGCGCAGCGCGTGCGCGGCGAGGCCGACAAGGCGAGCGCGTTCAGCAAGCGGTGGACCCCGGAGCAGGACGAGGCGCTCCGTCAGGCCGTGAGCGAGCTCGGCCAGCGCAACTGGATGGTGTGTGGCGCTCTCCTAGTGATGGTGGCGTTGTGCACATTGGACTCACCTCTGTTATGTGGTTTATTGATGTTGGTATTAAAGGCGGTGGCGGAGCGCGTGCCGGGGCGAGACAACGCGCAGTGCCTCCAGCGGTGGAACAAAGTGCTCAAGCCGGGACTTGTGAAGGGCCCGTGGTCCGTGGACGAGGACAACCTCCTGATGGAGACGATGCTTAAGGGCTACGACTCGTGGCGCGAGGTCGCCGCACAGATCCCGGGGCGAACGTACGTCTGACCTCATTAGTCGTAGTGTTGTATGGAAAATATGTTGAAATGCTGACGTGCGATTTATGTGTATGTTTATTTTGTTTTCAGTGCCAAGCAGTGCCGTGAGCGATGGAGAAACCGACTAGACCCAAACATCAACAAGGCGTATGCGCTGTGTTCGCCTTATATATCGTATAGCTCTAGTAGGAGTTCATTGTGGGCTCATTTTTTTTTTTTGCGCTCGTGCTTGCAGCCCGTTCACTGATGAAGAGGACAACATCATCCAGCAGGCGTACGAAAAGCTCGGAAACCGTTGGACCCAGATCGCAGAGCTTTTGCCGGTAAGGCCTCGTCGCTTTTGTTCCTTGCGATAAATCTACGGCTGCAAAGGGAGGGAGCTCACTCGTGTTTTATTGTTTACAGGGTCGCACGGAGGACTCGGTGAAGCTGCGTTGGAAGACGCTCAACCCGAACCAGAAGACGTACACGAAGCTCGGGCGTCCACGCTTGCTGCCGACGGACCAGATCGACAACCCCGAGCTCGGGTACAGCTCGAGCTCGAGCGCATCGTATTTCAGTGACGAATCCAAGAGCACGACGCCAGCCCCGGCGATGCCTACACCTCCGAGCTCAACGGAGTCCAACAACCAGTACTTTCACGCTAATGAGACTGCGCAGAGCACGACGAGTGCTGCGTCAGAGGTGTTTCCGGAACCGATCGTTGGTAAGGACGACTCGGACGAAGAGATGAGCTCGGAGGACATCGTGATCTTCAAGGCTTTCCTCCGCGGCCAGTCGAGCGGTGACATACGATTGGATGGCAGTTTCCGCAACCTACTGTCGATGGCTGAAATCCCTGAAGATGTGGCGAAGAACTTCCCTGGCATGGCTGGCATCAACGGAACGTCGTCGCGAAGCCTGGGTCGCGGCTCAAGCATCTCGTGGGCTCCCATCGAGGCCACGAGCGAAACCAAAACGCAGACGTCCCGTGGCAAGCTTACGACGATGATGAGTCTCGGTAGCGTGCGGAGCGCGAGTCTGCGATCGCTCACAGAGGAGGCGGACCCGTACTTTGACGGCGATCTCACGAGACAGATCAGCGGCATGTCGCTCCTCGACGGTATGGGCGGCGAGGCTGATGGCGACAACCAGGTGGAGACTGGTGATGCCAACACGAGTCATCGCGAGTTCATCCAGAAGACGGACAGCTTTGAGGACGCGCAGCTCATCGCCGAAGCGATGCTGAACCCCGTCGACATGACGAAGCCCTCGTTCACTGAGCAGCTTAACGGCACGGGCGGCTACATGGCCAACAGCAGCAACAACCAGATGGCGGGCGAGATCAACGAGGCGCTGCTGAACGAGTTTTTCCTGACCCCCGGGACCGAAAACGGCGTGAGTGCGAACGTGACGACGACCGTGTCTGTGCAGGACTTTTACAACGGCGACGTGACCCTCGACCTGCTCTCGGCGGCGGATCGCTTTGAAATTTAAGTATTGCGTTATTTTGTGATTCAATGAACGATCGCTTCGATGGATGCATCCGCGAATGCCATCGCTCTCCATTTGCTGTCCGGATGCTCTTCGTCATTCTATTATTAGTTTACAGAGTTGACATTGATCAAATTACAGAGTGGTGGCCCAAGCATGTACTGCCAACACTGTGTTATTTTGTACGTCACCTTGAAAATCCAAATATCGCCTTCACTTGAAATACCGACGACGAGCGCACGTCGTTCGGGTGGTGCGCGGCTCTTCTTCTGCGCATGGCGACGGAGCTCCGGCGCACGGGCGCGCAACCGCACAGCTCTTCATCAGCGTCCTCTTCACGCGCACACGTGATTCCTGCTGCTACATGGACGCAGCTCCTCCCGGACCCCGCCGCTGGCCAGCGCAACAATGCGCGCTCTCCGGCGAGCGCGGTCTCTCAGCAGCCGCCGCGGATGCCAGAAGTGCGCTCGGGCCACGCCGTAACGCTCCTGCGCCCGACCGAGAGCATGCTGATCTTCGGCGGCTCGGACGGCCAGGCCTTCCTCAACGACTTCTACGTGCTCGAGCCGAGCCACTACGCGGCCATGAGCACGACGCAGGACTCAAGCGAGATATCGCTCGAGATGAGCGCCGTGGGCGAGATTGCGGGACTTTCACAGTCATCCGTGGCTTCGTGCGACGACGATGAGCTTGTGCCCATGCAGTCCCAGCGCGCGCCGTCCGAGTCCTCGCAACCAGCAGCCGGTAAGCTTTGTGTACGATGGTTTGCTCGTACAGATCCGCATTCTCTAATTGTATTACTCTGCTGTATCGTGCTTCCATGACTGTAGACGATGAAGCTGCGAGCCCCGAGCCCCTGTCGCTGCAGTGGAAGCAGCTCGTGGTGACGTACCCGCCGGCGCCCGCGTCATCGCTCTTCACCGCCTCAACCGCAGAAGAGCACGTCTCGAGCAGCGAGAACCACACGAACAGCGCGGACCTGGACGACAGCGCCGGCAGCGAGGTCTCGGAGCTGCCCTATGTGGGCTGCGGGCGCGACTACCACTCGATGCATTACGTCCCGGCATCGCGTGATGAGGAGAACCAGCGAGGCATGCGCGTGCTCGTGCTCGGCAACATCCTCGTGACCGCGCACAACGAGACCAAGCACTTTGAGGTCGACGAGCTCCGCATCGACGAGGTGCGCATCCGCCAGCCCATGCTCGAGGCGCAATGGGTGCCGCTCAAGATCGGTGGCGCGTGGCAGCCGCGCGCCCGCCATGCACACAGCAGCGTGGTATGCAGAGCTCATTTGATTCTTGGCTTTGTATGGAGGCTGCTCACAGTGCTAATAATGATGTTACATGTGTGTGCTTCTACTGCGCAGCTGATCGGCGACCGGCTGTACTGCTTTGGTGGCAAGAACGCCGCGACGACCGTTTACTACAACGACATTTTCTACTTTGACGTGCGATTGAACCAATGGAAATACCCACAGTCACACGGCAGCTTCCCGTCGCCACGCGCCTACGCGGGCATGACGGCGATCAGCGACAAGATCTACATGTACGGCGGGTACGACGGGCGGCAGCAGTTTGGCGGTATGTACGTGTATGACGTGCGTGATCACCGCTGGGAGAAAGTGGTGGCGCAGGGCGACAAGCCCACGGCGCGCATGAACCACTCACTCACGTTTGTGCCGCCGCACCACTTTGTCATGTTTGGCGGCCGCCAGCACGCCAACCGGCAGAACGATGTCTCGCTCTTCGATCTCACCACGAGCACGTGGAAGATGCTGACTTCAAACAGCAGTACCAGCAATAAAACTTCGAGTCGGCATTCCAGCAGCTCGCAGGCGGTGTCCGAGACAGTCGCAGCGTCAATGCCATCGCCCATTGGACGAACGGCGCACTCAATCGTGCATTACGAGGTCTCAACCTCGTGCAAAGCACGTACGAAGCCCACCGAAGAGCGACTGCTGATGTTCGGCGGATACGCTGGGTCGCTCACATGGCTCAATGACCTGCAGCTGTTCACGATTCCTCACGAGATCTTGCGAAAAATTCCACGTGTGAACGACGATGTTGCAGAACAGGAGACGAGTGAGGCAAGGCGCAAGACGATACGTGAGTACCACATTCTACTTGCTATGCATCAGATTAAATAAGCAACTGACATCATATGTATTTGACTTACAGGCCTCGACTCTTCCATTAGCCTGTGCGCCAGAGACGACAAACCGCGCTCAGTGTCCGCGCCAGCGCAGTGCGGGTCCTCGCAATCCTCCTCACAGTCCCAGTCTCAATCGCATCAGAGCCGACCATCCTCTCGAAACGAGACGCCGTCAGTGCTGACTGATATCACGAACCAGAAGTCCAAGACGAATAATTTAGCAGCATACACTCCCGCTGCCGCGTCTGTCGCTGCGTTCTCATCGAAGCGGCCACTGAAACCCTCGTCACATGGAGCGGTGGTTGATGTGCGCAGCTCGAAGTCTGCAGAATCGAGCCACAGTCGTGATGCAAAGAAGCGGAAACGGCTCGCAGACACACAGGAGAGCGGAAGCAGCGGCGAACTCATCTCATCGCAGTTGTCAACGCAGACTGCGATCATCCAGCTGCTCCAGCACACGGAGCGCATGGAAGAGGTGCGAACATTGTCGAGGTGTACTTGTTCACAAGGTTGGCAGTCACAAAGTGTACTTGTATTCTGTTGTAGAAACAAGACAACCTCCTGTCGATGATCGCGCAGGCCCAGTCACTCCACCAACAGGACACGGTCTTCCATCTAGAGAAAGTGGAGATGAAACTCGACGCCGCGACGCTCAAGAACGAGTCGCTGGAAAAGCAGCTGCGGCGCTGCGAAGTCGAGAAAAACGAGCTGCGCGAGCAGCTGGTGGCGGCCGACGCGGAGCTCTTCGTGCATCGCAAGACTCTCGCTCAGGCGCCAAAGCTGAAAGACGAGGTGTGTGAGTTGACTTAGTGTTTATGGTTGTCCACCCATCGTGACCATCTTGTTCTGTGTTTGGCTTTGCTATCAACCAGATTCGCGAAGCGCTCAAAGAATCAAGCGAGTTGCAGCTCTCACCCTTAATCTCCGTGGAAGACAGACTGATCAGGATCCACAATACGCTGGAAGACATGCGGCACGCGTCTGGCGAGCGGACCGAGACGGACGATTCTCCTCAGAAGAGAGACAGGTACTTGCTATAGATGCATTGCGTGTAGTGTGTGAGAGTGATTGCATGTAACCTGGAGGCTTTGGGCTCTGCTTTCTCGATTTTGGGAAAGTGGTCGAGGCGCTGCTCATTGAGATCCACAGCGAGCGCTTCGTGTGGCTCCATCTTTCACGCCTCCAGATAGCGAGAGCTCTCCGGAGCTTCTCTATCTACTGATGACTTTGTTGGCGTAGAATTCCCGTCAAGGACAGATACGGATAGAACAGTCTACCCTGCGTGTTCGACTTAGCTACTGCGTGACTTGAGTGAGGGCTTCACAAATCACAAGACTAATGTCTTTATATGCTTGTGACAGCATGTTCCCGGACTACGACTTGAACAACCAGCTCTCACAAACGCACATGTACCCAGAGCGCGTTGTGATTAACTTGGAAGAACGACTGCGAGCAGCCCTCGCGTGCAATGAGGATCTCGAAGAAGCGGTACGTGGTACTCCTCTCTGCGAACCTAATCTGATGACTTTATGAACAGTGCTCACATCTATTATGTGCCGCAGCTGAAAGCCAAGGATGCGGAACTCGCAGCCGTGACGACGAGGCTCGAACGGGCGGAGGAAAAGGTAGAGCGGATGCGCCACTTTCTCGACTGAATGCGGCAGGGCAAGTGAGTATGTGCAACATTTTGTGTGGGACCCCATTCTCCTTGCGAAGAACTGGTGGTCTTTGTTTTATTTGCTTTTAAATATGTCTGAAGGGTTTGTGAGCAAAGGTCAAACTCCCCACAAGCTCTTAGTTTATTTTCTTCATTCCTACTAACCTGCCCGTGGGAAGTTAAGTTCGCTCAGGATGTTGCTCACGGGACCGGCGTGGCCGTCCTGGGACGCAAAGGACTCGAGCAAATTCGAGAGCAGGTTGAAGTCCAGGTCCAGCGGCTTGTCGGCCGTGATCTCGTCGTCCAGGTCACTATCTTTGTCGCCATTCGCAATGCAGCTTGGGTCATCATGTTCAATGCGCGCGAAGCTCTTGGCCATGTGGGTACTCGAGAGCTCGGCGTCCATCTCAGCCATGGCCGCCTCCATACGCGCATCGCCCTCCTCGTCGCTGTCCGAGTTCTCGTCGCTCGAGTCGCCACCGAAGTCGTCATCGTCGTCTTCGTAAAAATACTCACCGCCTTCCGAGAAGCGCGGCTGGCGTTGTGAACTCTCATCATCTGGCCCGGCGCTGTTGAGAATGTCCATGAACGCGCTCATGTCGAACTGGATCGGCTCGTTGCCCTCGACGCCGTCGATGCCTGAGATGCCGCCTAGAAAATTATTGAACATTGTCGCAATGTTCTCGAGCTCCTCGGCCCCGCCAGCGCCTTCATCCAAGTCGCCGCCATTCGCTTCCTCCTTCTTGGCCACGCCCATGGATGCCTCCACCTGCCGTAGCTTCTCCTCCAAACTGTCCGGGTGCACGTACAGCCACGAATCGTCGTCGTTCTCCTGCAGCAGCTCAACGTCCATGGCGTGATTCGCCTCGTCATTGGACCGTAGGGTGGCGTCGATAAGCTCCCGCCAGCTCTCGCCAAACTGGTCCTCGGCTCCAGTCGCATGCAGGATCTCGAGCCCACACGCGAGTTTCATGCCGATCTCCGCTGCCAGCACCTCCGGATCCGAAGTCTCTGTAGTCTCAGCAGCTAAAGCGAGCACGGTGTGATACGAAGGGCCCTTCTGGAACGGCTTGGGCGCGAAGAACTGCTGCTGCTTGAGCTGCGCGAACATGCAGCGCGAGAACGCGACCATGCGCTGCCGTGGCTGCAAATCCCCCACGGGCGAGAACACCTCCATCTTTGTGCAAATCGCCGCCGCGAACTTTGGTTCTCGGTAGTAGAATGCCTCGACCGCAGCGCCGAGCACTTCGGGTCGATGAGCGAGCACGCGCGCGGCGTTCACTGGCAGCAGACAGCGCACTCGGTGGCGATTTTCCTTCATAAAAGGCGGCACTTGGCTTAACTTACTGCTCAGTGCGCGCTGCATGGCCTCGCTGGCTATTGTCTCGAGCGGCTTCTCCAGCACAGCGCGCATACACCGCAAGCTATTCGCGTCGTCGAATGGGCCTCTGCTCTTCTTCATAGCCGCCGTTTTCTTGCTCTGTCTCCGCCTGATTGCTTCATCCCCAGCTTCTTCTGGTACAACCAACGGCGACACGAGATGCAGCGCACCATTGCGCAGCAGCACGCGGCCGTCACTGTTCTCTGGATGCACCCACTCGGGCAGCGCGTCGGCGCACTCGATGAGCAGAAACTCGCCGTCGCTATCACGCACGCGCACGAGCAGCTGCGGGAATCTGGTCGTGATCTCCACGAGTAGCACTGTGACAACCCATTCATCCTGGATCTCGTCGCCCACTTGCGTCTCGCCTTGCAGGTAGTAGCGTAGCAGTCCACTCGGAGCGGCGCTGCTCTCGTGGACCGCGACATGGAACTGGTGGCGCTGCCAGATGAACCCGCGCGTGAACTCGCGCATGATCGCCATGATCTCGTCACACGTGCGCGCCACCAGCTCCTTCTGCTCTGCGTCATTTGCACCGCGATCACCTGCGAAGAAGAGCTCGTACGCGATCGCATTCTCGTCCGCCGCGAGCGGCGCATCGGGGAACATGGCCGCCATGATGATGTGCCTTAAATTTTGAAGAGCTCAATTTGACTTTTGGGTGGAAAGCGATCAGCTTCAAATAGTGGACCCTGTTAAATCTGCGACGTGTGAGCCACACACAACTAAAACAAAACAAAAAAGGGAAAGCGCGGGGTTGAAGATGTCGTTGAGCGCCAAGGAGGAGGTGCGGATGGAGGGCCCGTGTCTCCACGTGCCTGACTGCGGAGCTCTGTGCATGAATTCGCGGTGTATATGACTGTGTGCGTGTACTAAATATGTGTGTACGTGTGTGTACAGGTGTGCATCGTGGACAAGGACAACAATGTAGTTGGCAAAGCGGACCGCGCCGTGATGGTACGAGGACAGATGTGTGAGCAGCCGGGAGGCTTCAACATGATCATACACGTGTTGTACTGAAGTATGCTTACCTAGTGACACTCTTGCGGTCTCACGTGTGTGATGAATAGCGCGCGTTCAACTTGCCGCATCGAGCCACGTACATCGTCATCACGAATTCGAGGTGCACATTGTTCATAAGCTCACATGCAAACCTCACGCACGTCTTTTAACAATGCTTGCAGCGGTAAATTCCTTGTGCAGCGGCGCACGATGATTAAGGACTACTGCCCCGGCATGCTCGACCCGATGGCCGGCGGTGTCGTGCAGTTCGATGAGTCCTTCGCGCACAATGCTGTGCGTGAAGCTAAGGAAGAGATGGGCGTGCATGGCGTAGTGCTGCAGCACATCGACACGTTCTACTACGGCGACGCGCGCAGCTGCGTCTGGGGTGCGCTCTTTGAGACGATGTACGACGGGTCGCTCGAGCTGCAGGTGGAGGAAGTGGACGAGGTGCTCGAGATGACCGCGGACGAGATCCTGGAGCGCCGCGAGGAGTTCACGCCCGACGGTATTTTCGCCTTCGAGCGGTACATGGAAATCAAGACGCAGCAGCAAGAGCACGCGAGCCAGTGACGGAGAACAAATGGAAATTGTTTCGCTCCATTACGATAACACATTGGCGTGTCTGGCAATGTTGTTATGCCTCTCTCTCGCAGCTTCCAGGCGCCGTCTTTACTCCTTCTTCTTTCGGCCCACGAACGCGTTCATGCCGTCACGTCCGCCGCCGACACACACGATGTAGTTGAACACGTCGACAGGCAAGAGACGTGTGAGCGCGGGGACCCAGGGAAACACCCAAGAGCGCCAGCCGGTCAAGCAGTAGAGGAGAACTTTCTTGCCGCCCACGATCGCCGCGTACATGCTCTCTACGGCCTCTTCCTCTTCGATGGTCGGCGCAAGCTGTCGCGCGAGCTTGAGCGACCACGAGTCACCCTGCAGTACGCCCTCAAACATGCCCGTGTTCACGGAAGTCGGGCACACGAGCAGCGTGCGGATGTGTGAGATGTTTTCACCCTCGAGCTCCAGTAGCACTATTGGAGGTAAGACAGAGCACACAGAAGGTGAGTTGATGAGGCCTGCATGACTTCATTTTCAGGCAAATCGACGACGTACTGGACTCGTGGAACGCACTCACTGCAGCTTTGCTGGCGCAGTAGTCTGTCACTTTGGCACTTGGCACGAGCGAGAGCTACACAGGTACAATCATGCAATTAGATATCAGCCAGAGCTCTGGGTATCACTGAGCGCAAGTGGAGATAGATAGATACGTACAATGGACGAGACAGTCACGATCAGTGCGTCGCGTGTCGAATCCTGCTTCATGGATGGCAGCACGGCGCGCACGGTCCAGAAGTGCGCCAGCGTGTTGACTGCGAACGTGGCACGGATCTGCGCCGGCGTGAGGTC
>JAASFV010000770.1:0-15315 GCA_023334015.1 Globisporangium paddicum
AAGCTGTACAGGCGATGCAGCAAACGACAAGCACAGCAATCCCCCAGAGCATTGAGGGCCTCCACTAGATGTCCCAAGTAACTGCGGACCTCCTGATCAAAATGATGCGCGCAATGAAAGATAACTCCGAAGATTGAGTGCATTACGAATCTCTCCTACTCGTCTTCACAATAGTGCCATCAAACTCGCAGGCAACATAAAAAAAGTCACTGCCCTGTGCGTTGAAGCCTGCTATCATTTCTGCCCACTCGATAGATGCGTGTCATGGTGGAAAGCTGACAACATCGTGCATCATTTCGAACATAAGACACTCAATTCGATTGATGTACTTGCTTGCTGTTGTTCTCGACTATCCAAGCCGACTTGTTGCTCCGCCAATCCCATCTCCGTCTTGGCCGCATCCGTTTCCATAGTACGTGAGAAGTACAACAAGCCCGATCTCGAACTTGGACCGCTTGCTCTTGCCCAACAGCCCATACATAAAACAAAGCGGCTCCAACAGCAGGTGCAATGCGCCAAACGCTCTGGCGTGCAACGAAGCGTATTACGGTACGCGCTAGTCGATCGTTGGGCGCATAGTATCGCGTAGAAGTCCGATGGTACGATCACCTTGTGTTTCTTAGGGCAGCGGAGCGATCGTCCGTCAAGCTGCCCAAGCGCTCCCGCCATCATTATGAGCACAAGGCAAAGCACAACGCCCTCGTCAACGCTATCACCACCAGGGCGTGTCTTGTGGTTGAAAGGCGACGACACGCCCGTGCTGGGAACGTGCGACTTTCTTGTGCGGGCTCATCGGTATGATCTCTTTCCATACTCGTGCGCCTGGTTACAGTATGCTCATGCATATATTAGTTGGAACTCGTGCGACAAAGGTATTACGCATGCGCGCACTGGGTTGCGTCGTGAGCCTCTTGCTTGATCGTGGTGTTGCTGCGCTTGCTGGTTGTTGTTGGCGTCTTCCGCCCCCGCAACACCGATTTCCAACTTTCAACAACAAAAACCTGGCACAACGTCCAAACCAGCTCAAATATCTGTTTTGTTTTTTTTGCCGATATGAAAACAGCCAAAAGTGCCACTTGTTGTTACTTCAGAGAAAACCAGGTGCAAATGCTCGATATTTTTTGTACTTGGACATCACTGTTGTTGACGTGATGACGCATCCCCGAATGTCGCTTTTTGTACCTGTCTTTTACGATCCGCGAGCATTAAAACCGGGGGACTTAGCCCTGGACCTTTTTTTGTTTTTTTTCCCGCCCTTCATTTGTGTTTGACTTGTTTTTTGTATGGTTGTGGGTTTTTGACTTGGTCTTTGTATACGTCGCGAGAACACGAAAAGCCCCAAAAAACAAGCGAACGAACGTTTGTCTCCCTCTCGCTCTTTTTTAACCTTTTCCGTCTGCTGCGCTGGTTGAGAGGGCGAGTGCGGAATCGGTGGGGGCTCGACAGGACAGCAGGCAGCGACGGAAGGAAGGAAGGCGAGCGGCAGGAAGACGCGAGCGACGAGACCAACCGACGGGACGGAGGAAGAGAAGAAGAGAGAGAGGAGGGAGAGTGCAAGTGCGAGGGTGTCAACACCACAGACAGACCACAAGGAGAAAGATTCGTGCCTGAACTTGGACACGACGCAAGAATGAACCTGGACCTCATGATGGTGCTCAGCATGCGCCAGAAGGAGATGTCGTATCAGCAGAGCACGCGTCTGACACCCATGCCCCCGTCGTTCTTTGCGCCAGCAGCCCACCAGCAGTCGCAGTACGGCGCGGGCACCGGCGCGATGTCGGCGTTCGGCGTGCTGCCGCCGATCGCGGCGCCGCTCTCCCCCGCCACGCCCGGGTTCTCCACGGGCCACTTCTCAACCAAGCACGTCGGCAGCGCGGTGCGCGGCGGCTCGTTCTCGCCGCTCTCAGTCGGCCAGCTGCCGTACTCGAACAACTACGACCAGTTCGGCTACACGTGGCACTGGATCGCCGGCGTGTGCGCGCATTTCGCTCTCCAGCGCCAGACGGCGCACTTCGCGATCCAGTACGCGCACATCATCCTCCGCAAGCGCGCGCTGCTGCGCGAGCACGATGCGTACTCGATCCGCAACTACGACGACGTGTTCGCCGTGCAGCGCGAGCTGCAGCTCCTCGGCCTCACGTGCGTCTTTATGGCCGCCAAGATCGAGGAGGTGCACCCGCCCAAGGCGACCGAGCTCGCGATGTTCATTTCGGAGCAGGGCGCGGTCAACTGCGGTGGCGACGACCTCGTCCGCTACGAAGGGGAATACCTCGTGGTGAGTCTTTGATGGTGTTGTTGAAATTGGTGATGGTGGTGACGACATTATCTAACTTGACTCTATTGTGTTTGCTACAACTGTAGGAACTCAACTGGAACCTCCACCCAACGACTCCACTCTCCTGGTTGCTCTTCCTGCTGGCGGGTGACTCGTCCGAGCCACCTCTCGACACGATGGGGTACGGTCATGGCTGCTCTTTGTAGATTTTTCTAATATTTGTATATCTGATAATTCTAACTTCAATGTGTGGTTTGTTTGTATGTGAACAACAGTGACTTTGTGAACCCCAAGCACAACTTGTCGGGGACGAAGGACCTCTTTGTGCACGCGGTGCATCTGATCGACGTGGCGCTGCTGGACTACCAGTCGGTCGACTTTCTCCCGAGCGTGCTCGCGGGCTCGGCGCTGCTGTTGGTGGACCAGTCGCTGGACTTCCTCTTTGTGGCGCAGTTCCTGCAGCTCGACCCAAACGTGCTGTGGGAATGCAAGACGTGGCTGCAGAACCTCGTCTACGGCGTCTCGGACTGGGAGTGTCCGGGCAGCCAAGACCGCGACCGGTGGGGCAAAGTGCCTGAAGAGGAGCTGCTGTTCCTCCAAGCGCACATTGCCATCCCAAACCACCTCGCGTACGGCCTTCTCCGCGTGGAGAGCACGCCATACAACAACTACCACCACCAGTCGTGCATGCACCACAACCAGCTTCTCAACTGTGGCTGCAACGACGACAACAACAACAACAACAGCAGTGGTTTTGGAGTTCCGTACCCTGACGAAATATGCGCATCTCCGTCGTCGAGCGACAACTACGGCTGCATGTGCAAGGACGGGTACCACACCTGCGGTGGCTACGGCCCCCACGTGTACCACTTCAAGTACGGCTGGCAGGGTGTCGACGGTGGACTCACCTACGACAACAACTCTCAGCCAGAACAGATGCACTATTAAGAATCGGTGAAGCGAGAGGATGCGAGCGGTGCAAGAAGAAGGCAGTTTGTATGAGTGTTCGCTGCTCTGTTCTCACTCCAGCGCCAGATCCAAGATTTAAGAAAACAAAACACACCACACACCCGAAGAACACCCGACCTCAAGGCAGCTCAAGAACATGAACCAAGTTCCCTGAAAAGAGAAAAAAAAAGATCTGCTGCCGACATGACACCACCACCACCGACAAGAACCACCAACAACAACAAACAACAAGCGACTATTTTGGACGAAGAGCAAAAACAACAGCGATGTGTCAGAATTTGAAAAAAAGAACGCGCAAACCAAGAAACACCAAGGCGGCAGCGACAAGGACGACCGATGAGAGCAAGACGGACGAGCAAGCGATTCCAGACTGTGGAGGACGAACGACAGAAGGGCTTGACCGACTTTAGCCGACTCTGTGCTGCTGGGGAGCGACTTGTTGCTCCAAGCTGCCAAAGCCGTGCTTTGAGTCGGTCTGTGCGTCATCTACCTCTGGTGTCGATCGCTTGCTCGTTGGTCTTCGCGGCTCGTGTTTATTTGTCAATTCGTTGGCACTCCGCCAATTTTTTTTTATTTTTTTTGACCCGTGGGAAGAAAGCAGGCGAGACAGACAGGCAGTGGGCTCCAGCGTGCGCGCAGATGAGCTCCGACGATAGACGAGACGAGTTTCTTCTCCACCCAATACAAGCACGAGTAAGTCGCCTCCTCGCCCCCAGAATGTTATTTTTTTCTCTCACGTGTGCGTGTTCCATTGAATTACCTAGTTTCGAACGAGTATGAGCTATACGAAAGGAGCACGAAGCTGGTGGGTTGTTGTTTTTGTTAAGTTAGTACGAGTTGATCGCCATCGCCAGTTGGTGCTCCGGTTGGGTCTGGAAGGCCGCGGGCAGCTGCAGTTTGATGCGCTTCTTGGTCCAAAAGCCCTGACTCGTCTTCTGCGCCGGCACGAGCGCCCCCGTCCAGGCCGCAGCGTTGAACTTCATCTTCATGCCCAGCGCACGCTCGGCCTCGACTTCTCGCGTCTTCTGGTCGCGCTCCTCGCGCAGCTTCATGGCCTGGGCAATCTCGAGTTTCTGCTGCTTGCGGCGGCTGCGAGCCTCGGCCTCGCGCAGCGCGTCGTCGGTGGCTGCGACTGCCGTGCGGCGGCGCTTCTCGGAGCGCGCGATGTCTTCTTCGCGACGGGCTCGCTTGCGGCGTTTCTCCTCGGCCTTGCGCTCGGATTTGTTCATGTTGCGATCGACATTCTGGCGGTTCACGATTGAGAACTTGAGACGCGTGGCTGACAGGTCCGGCGATCCATCGCGAGAAGCAGCTCCGCCACTGGCCGAGGCCACGATGGTCGCTGCTGCCAGCAACGAGTCCGAGGACTGCGATGACACTGCAGCAGTTGACGGCTGCTGCGCATAAGCACGCTCCTTGTCCGCTCTGAACGACTGCTTCGCGTGGTCGCCCGCGCCAGACGCCGCCGATGAGGGCTTCTTCGACTCGCCCTCTGCACGCAGCCGCTCCTTCTCGAGACGCTTCTCGCTCGGCTTCTTCTTCTCACCCAGACGCTCGCGCTCCTTGCGCAGCATGTCCTTGCGACGCAGTCGCTCCGTGACCTCGAGCGTCACGTCGCTCCAGAGGTCCTCGGCCACGCTTAGCATGTGGATCGCGGCCGCGTACACACTCCAGCCCTCGCGGTCCTTGTCCGTCTTGTTGTAAATGATCGCATTCTCGAACGTCAGACGCACGTCTCGGATAAAGTCACCATGGAGCTTATACTCGAACGCAGCGACCTTGTCGTTGATCGTAGCAAGGTCCATGGGGTTCTTGATGATGTCAAAGTATTCGACAGCGAGCGTCGGAAAGAGTACCTTGACGGGCTTCCGAAATGGCCAGCAGTTCTTGTCGTACTTTTGGCTGTTGAGCACGCGCAGCAGCTTCAAGCATTCCTTGGGCTTGATGTCCATTGGCACCTTGGTGATCAGCTCGCCACGCTCCTGGCGAAGCTGCTTCTGCTTCACCTTGTCGGCGTCGGACTCGAGCAAGTTGAGCTCAGCGCAGAGCGAGTCAAAATACCACAGCAGGTGGCTCGACATCTCGCGCACGTGCAGCGACGCAGGGTCGTTCGCACAGTTGAACTTGATTGCGTTCTGGAAGATCAACCGACCTTTGCGCATGAACTCCTTCAGCGTGAGCGTGTGCGCGTGGAGCTGCTCACGCAAAGTGCGCAGGTCCATCGGTTCGCTGATCAGACGCGAGTACTCGACCTGCAGCTGCGGGAAGATCTCGAGCAGCGGCTGGTCAAAGTGGAGTTTGGCGACCTGCTCGATCTTCACGAGGCGGTTCAGCACGCGCTCGCAGGACGACTCCCACGCGTTCAAGTCGCTCTTCTTGCTCTTCTTGCTCTTGCTCTTGCTCGACGAGCCCGACACCTTCTGCAGCTCGGCAGCAGAAAGTTTCGAACCAACGGAGCTCTTGCTCGCGGCCACGGGCAGCAGCGCAGACTTACTAACAGCGGTTGCGGTAGCAGGAAGGGGTTTTGGTTTTGGAAGTGCGGCTGTCACTGGGAGTGCGGAGGTGGCAATAGCAGTGCCAGTGGATGAGCTACTGGCAGGCTTCACAGCCGCTGAGCTCCCATCCGCAGGCCGCTCGACGCTCTTGTCCTTCCGGTCTTTCTTTTTCTTCTCCTTGTCCTTCTTCTTCTTTTTCTCCTTCTTCTCCTTCTTCTTCTCCTTCCTTTCCTTCTTCTCCTTGCGCTCTTTCTTGCGCCTCAGCTCGTCGGCTTCAGCAGACGTCAACGAAGAGCCACTGGTAGCAGTAAGAGGCTTCGGAGGCGCTAGGTCTTTCGCACTGGATGACTCGACCTTTGCCTTTGTGGTCACCACTGAAGACGACGATATTGCTGATGCGATAGACGACTCCTTCACCTTGACGACAGCAGCCGCAGATGCACTTTCCTGCTTCACAATACGAACGCTGGAGCTGCTGACGGAAACTGGTGGTGCAGCAGCAACCAGAGGTTGTTTCTCTAAGGACTCGCGGGCTGAAGTGCTGGCTGCTGACTCGCTCGACGTCTTCTTTGTTGGCGATCGCGAAGGCGCCTTCACCTTTGACAGGTCCGAACTGGAGGTTGTGACCTCTGGTTTCACTGTGACTCGAGGCTTCGTGTCGGCGACTCCATTCGATTTCACTGGAGCAGTGGCGACTGCAATCGCTGCAGATGGCTTTACTTCAGCACTGGACTTTGTCGCTCCATCCTGACGACTGAGCTTCTCGTTGTAGAGTTCTACAAAGTAGTCACGCAGACTGCTCGCCATGGCGCGGATGTCGGCGCCTTCGACCGGGTCGCTGTTGTACTTGTGACAGTTGGAGAAGATCAGATGCACATCCGCACTAAATTCATCTGCACTCCCGTAGCGATCGCCTTTGAGCTTGCGCTCAATTTTCGCAAAGTCCATCGGCTCCGAAATGATCTTGAGGTAGTCCGGGTACTTGGTCGTGTCGACAGCGTGCAGGAACGGACCCGACGTCGGGATGTCCACGCCACGGTAGCCCTTCATCTTGTGCGCGCGCAGCTGCTTCATGATGCCCAAACATACGTCCTTCAGCGCAAACGACGACTTGGACGACGACTTGCGCTTAGCGCTCTTCTCGTCCACTGACGGCGTCGGATGCAAAGCTGCTGACAATGTTGAGGCAGCTGGCATAGAAGACGAGGCTGAGACTGGTACTGATGCAGAAGAGGAAGCCGACGACGGGCGGTGGCTCTTGGACGAAGACGACCCTGATGACGACGAAGATTTGTGCTTGTCCTTCAAGTGCAGCTCTTCACCCAGCACAGAGCCAAAGACGCTGTCCACCTGGGACTTGAGCAGGTTCGTGAGCACCCTCGCCGACTCGCAGTAGGTCTGGCCCTGCGGGTCCGGCTTCCAGTACCGGATGCAGTTGTCAAAGATGAGCTTCACCTCGCGAATGAACTCGGACACGTGCTTGTACTCGCCCAGATGTAGCCGCGCCGAGACCGTGCCAATGTCCATGGGCACCTTGATCTTCTTGTAGTAGCCGTATGGGATCTGATCGGCCGAGTCAAAGTACGTCTGGATCGGATACTTGAACCACTGCGCGGTCTCCTGGCCATCTGTGCGGTGCGCAAGGATGTCGTGGAGCATCTGGTGGCACTTCCAGCGCTCGGCGATGCCGCCCCAGGAGCCGCCGATCTTCTCGAAGAGCGTCTCGAAGAGCTTCATGAGCGTCACGGCGTGGCTGCGCATCACTTTGCTCAGAATGACGTCGCTGTTGTAGATGAGGCAGTTGGAGAAGATCAAGCGCACGTCGCGCGCGAACGCGTGGATGTCTGCGTAGCCACCGTTCCGCAGCTTCTTCTGCACGCCGTAGAGGTGCATGCGGTTGGGCACCTTGACGCGGTAGTCAGGGAAGTGGCTCAGCTCCACGGGCTGCAGGAACGGTGCCGCGGGGCTGATGTTCCCTTCCTTGTACTTGATCAGCTTCATGAGAACCCCCAGGCACGCTTGGATGTCGCTGTCCGACATTTTCCCACTGCTACTGGTGGTTGTTGCCACCGCTGAGCTGCTGACGGAAGGCACAATTGAGGCTGCTAGGGTACTCTGAGGTACAGATTCGCTCTTTCTTGCACTGCTCGAACTACTCTTGCTGCTGCTGCTGGCGAGAGCAGATGAGGAGCTTGGCTCAGGCTTGGCGCTGGAGCTTGAGGAAGACGACATCACCTTTACTGGTGCAGACTCACTCTTCACAGACGAGGATGGCGTAGCGCTACTGCTGGCGCTTGAGCTGATCTTCGGCGCCGCACTGCTGCTCTCACCCACCGCCGCAGCCTTGCGTTCGCCGTCCCCACTGCTGCTGCTGTGCTTGTCCTTGGACCGCTCCCTATCCTTGTCCTTGTCTCTGCTGCTGCTTTTGTGGGATTTCTTCTTCTCACCACTGGAGGACGACGAGTGCTTCTTCTCCTTGTCTTTGCTCTTCTTCTTGGACTTTTTTGACTTTTTCTCCTTCTTGCTCGACTTGTCCTTCTTGTGCTTGCGGCCATCGTCCTCTGTCATGTCCGCGTCGCCCTTCTCTTCTCCACTAGCTGCAGCCGTTGAGCCACCAGTGTCTCCATGGCGATGGCGCGAAGACGACGACGACGACGCCTTGGGCTCGCTCGGGTCACCACTCTTCTGCTCGTCCCTCCCAGTTGCCACTACACTAGTAGACGCACCTGCGGCGGTCGGCGGCTCCGCGTCCTGGTCGTCGTCGCGCGCCTCCTCCTTAAAGACGGTGTCGATGGCCTTGGCGTAGGCCGTCTCGAAGACGCGCAGCAGGTGCTGCGCGGCGTCAAAGACCGAGCCGCGCACGTGCTGGTCGTCCTTGTTGTATACCATGGCGTTGTGGAAAACGAGGCGCACGTCGCGCGCGAACTTCTCGTGGGACTTGAAGCGGCAGCGCGACGGCTTGGCGCCTAGGTGCTTCTTGACTGTGCCCAGGTCCATGGGCTTCTTGATCACCTGATCGTAGCCCGGGATGCCGGCCACGGGCGTCATGAAGACCCAGGACCAGCTCTCCTGCACGCGCTTGTTCACCAACAGCTCCAGCAGCCGCACGCACTCACCGTGCGCGCGCTCCGAGATCATCGCGGCGCTCGCTATGGTGGCCCCTCTTCCTCGAAAGGCTTGCCAAAGTGAGCAAATATCGAGAAGCTCCAGCTGGAATATCGGATTTTCGCTCAATGAAAGGTGGGAAACATCGGATATTCCACAAACATCGGATATTCTGCACTTGTCCTGGACGTTCTAGAACCTGTTTGGGAATAATAAAGCTATTTTATAATACATTTATTAATAATCTAAATATTATTTCACCTTTATAAGAGCAATAAAATCAGATATAAATATAGATAGTTGTAATTGGAGGTGAACAGATTTGTCCCGCCATTTTGCATTGGTCTTGCCAACAAGACAAAACAGCTCAAAGCTACCAGGCGAAGATGGCGTCGGCGGGCGGCGAGCGCATGTCGACGGCAGACTTCAAGAAGAAGCGGGAGCTGGAGGAGGCGCGCAAGAACGGGACGCTGCCGCCAGAGCAGGACGCGGACGGCAACCTCATCAACCCGCACAACCCCGAGTACATCAGCAAGCGGCCGTGGTACCTCGGCGACTCGGGCCCGTCACTCAAGCACCAGTCGATCCAGAACCAGTCGCACCTGCTCTCGATCCACGAGGCCGACGAGCTCTACTTGCGCGGCCGCAAGCTCTCGAACAAGGACAAAAGCCAGCAACAACAGCAGCAGCAGCATGCGCCCAGCGGCCGGGCCGCGACCACCAAGTGGCGCAAGGGTGCGTGCAAGAACTGCGGCGCCATGAGCCACAAGACGCCCGAGTGCGTCGAGCGGCCGCGCAAGGTGGGTGCGTGGAAGACCAACCGCGACATCAAGCGCGACGAGGTTCTCGTGGACGTGCGCTCGCAGCAGTTCGGCAAGCTCGCGTTCGACGCCAAGCGCGACCAGTGGCTCGGCTACGACCCGAGCGAGCACGCCAAGACCATCGCGCGCTACGATAAGATCGACGAGGCGCGCAAGAAGCTGCGCATGGACGAGGTCAACAAGAAACTGCAGGAGTCATCAGCTGCGGACGCGGAAGGCAGCGGCGGTGGCAGCAAGCGACCCTCCAAGAGCAGCAAGCACAGAGACGAGGATAAGGCGTCCGACAACGGCGACGGCAACTCGGATTCCGACTCGGACTCGGATTACGACTCGGACCTCGAGTCGGAGGACGGCGAGTTCCGCGACCGCGACGAAGGTCCCATGTTCACGGAGCGCGTGGCGCGCCAGGGCGGCGTGGGCGGCGCGCAGATGAAGACCACGGTGCGCAACCTGCGCATCCGCGAAGACACGGCCAAGTACCTGCGCAACCTCAATCCGAACTCGGCGTACTACGACCCGAAGACGCGCTCGATGCGTGACAACCCCAACCCGGAGCTCCTGGCCGAGGACACGACGTTCGCCGGCGATAACGTCGTGCGCTTCACGGGCGACGCGCAGCAGCTCGCGTCGGCGCAGCTCTTCGCGTGGGAGGCCTACGCCAAGGGCACGGACATCCACCCCCTGGCCAACCCGTCGCAGGCCGAGTTCCTCAAGAAGCAGTTCGAGGAGAAGAAGGCGGCGCTCGAGCGCGACAAGGCGCGCAAGATCCTGGACCGCTACGGCGGCCAGCAACATCTCGAGGCGCCGCCCAAGGAGCTCCTGCTGGCGCAGAGCGAGCACTACGTCGAGTACGCGCGCGACGGCCGCGTGGTCAAGGGCCTCGAGCGCGCGCCCGTCAAGTCCAAGTACGTCGAGGACGCGTTCGAGAACAACCACACGGCTATCTGGGGATCGTGGTTCGACCGAGGCGAGCGGGCCTGGGGCTACGCGTGCTGTCACTCGAAGGTGCGCAAGTCGTACTGCACGGGCGAGGACGGCAAGCGCGCGCTCGAGGCATCCATGCGTGCGACGACGGAGCGCCAGATGCTGCATGTGATTCCAGAAGGCAAGGACGACCAGCAGACGCAAAAGAAAAAGAGCGACAGCGGCAGTGGCCTGCGCAAGCGTAGCGACATGTACGGAGAGAACGTTGCGCCCGAGCTGGACGACAAGAAGCTCAAGAAGGCGCTCAAGCGAGCCGCCCGGGAGAAGGAAAGAAATAAGGACACAGACGACAAGAAGCGCAAGTACAACTCCATGGGCAACTACGAGGTGGAGGCGGAGGAGATGGAGGCCTACAAGCTGCTGCGCTCGCGCGGCGACGACCCGATGGCCAAGCTCCTGGACAACGACGCGCTGCTCGAGGAAGAATAAGGAGAGGCGTCAATAAACAAGTGCATGTGTTTGCAACGGATGGACAGGCAATTGGTTTTCATGTCAAGCTCAGACAACCAGGTGGACTTCGTGGGCATTCTATTGTGTGTATGACGTACCACCACGGGTGTAGTGTGCGATATGGCCTTGGCTACCTCACGAGCTGCTCCCTTCTTGGTCATGAACGCGAATCTGTCTCGTCGTGTTGCGGCTACTTAGATCCAAATTCTGTTTCCCACGCCTTGAACCGCAGAAGCTGGTCTTGGCCAACCGACTTGGACACATTTCGGAGCGCCTCGGCAAAATCGCTCTACGGCATCGCATTACGTCACATTAACCACCATATAGAGACAGATACTGCATTTGAATTAAATGCACACCTTGGTGACGATCAGGCGCTTCTTTTCGAGTTGGTCACGAAGCTCGTCGCCTGCCTCCTGGTCCTGACGACTCAGCTCCATGAGAAGCCCCGGCGTGTAGACGCGCTTCACTGGCATTCGTTTGGCTGAATTACACAAAATACATTGTCACATAGACGTCAGCTCAGCACAGAAACCCACCATAACGGTAGATCGCTGTGAGCCCACCTGTTTCGCAAACATTGGTGATGTCGTCGCCACTGTATCCCTGCTTAGACACAAACAAGATTGACAAGTGGTCGTTAGTTCAGTGATGCAGCAACATCCAGACACAAGTGTTTGCTGAGCACGCACCTGGGTTTCTTGAACCAATTCCTCAACTTCGACGTCTGGCGCCAGATCCACGCGTTTCAAGTTTAGCTGGAACAGAGCGCAGCGGGCGTCGGCCTCGGGGAGAGGGATGTACACGCGCTTCGTCAGCCGTCGCCGCATGGCTTCGTCCAGCTCCCACGGTAGATTCGTGGCTGCGAGCACCATCACACGCGCGCCCTCATGCTCTCCAGACGAAACGCCGTTGATTTGAACGAGAAGCTCGGTTTTCACTCTGTTTGATGCACGAGTCCAACTTCAGTTAATCATTTGAATGACACTCAATAGGTCACAACAACAAACATACCTTCGGCTCGCCTCATGCTCGGTCGCAGCTCCTCGAGCCGATGCGATCGCATCGATCTCGTCCATGAAAATGATCGACGGCTCATAGTATCGCGCCATGTCAAAGAGAATGCGCACCATCTTCTCCGAGTCGCCTCGGTACTTTGACGACAGCGTCGACGCAGACACGTTGAAGAAAGTCGTGCCACACTCGTGGGATACTGCCTGGATGTGAAAAAAAGCACATACAAATCATTGGAGACACAATGGTTAATGACATCATGATCATCGGCGCAACACAGCATAAGAAAGAAACTCAAGCTACCTTGGCCAGCTGGATACACAAATCACAGACAATGAGTTAGTTTTAGAAAAAAAATAGCAGATAGTCAGCGATATAGGTGGGGACGTTTACCAGTGTCTTTCCTGTTCCCGGCGGACCAAACATCAGCACGCCATTGCACGGTTTGAGCAGCCCATCCTGAGCATAAAATCAACATATCAACATTAGCATCGCCCTTCAGTCCGCGGCTTTAACTGATAAGACGCGCAACATTACCTCGAATAGATGTGGGGCGATCTGTGGGAGCATCACCGTTTCCTGCAGAAGCTGCTTTGTGTGCTCCAGGCCGGCGATGTCGTCGAACGTGATCTTCTCTCCCTGGTCGACAATGTCGCGCTCGATCGCCTCGATGAGCTCCTGGTCCACCCAGCCGTTCTCCTTCGCCATGTCCGAGTACCTGGGCTTCCCCGCTATCGTGACTACTGCGGTCGCCTCGCAGATCGAGCTGATGCTGCTCTGGTCACTCTCGCGCCGCTTGGACTTCTGTGTGGTCTTGGAATTTCGTCGCGACGCTAGATCGGAGGAAACTTTCGAGGTCGTCGTCGCCCTCTTGATACTGTTACGATGGACATTCTCTGCGTAGAGTGATGCAATCACATGAAAATATCAGCCTCCGAGTCCGTCAACGCATACATATAAAGCAGCGAGATTCAATGCTACAAGACCACAGACCTTTTCCTCGTGCTGCGGCTGGCAGTGCCGGTTTGCGCGTCGTGAGCGACCGATTCGAGAAGCGAGACCTGTCGTAGCAATCAGTATCTCCCGTAAGTGCGTCTCATATCCCAATACCAAACTGAAGTAAATACGTACATGGCTGTCGAAGCGGCGTCTGTGCTGTGGGACTCGCGCTTGTTCGCCCACGGCGGCAGCTTCTTCTCCCTCGTCACCACAGTCACCGTGTTGTTATTGGATGACGCCTGTCGCGTGGCCATCGAGTGACTCGTCAGCGGACGTCCGGCAGCTCGAGGCTTCTGCCACTAGATAATAAACACATACAAACACACAGTGAGCAACGCATTCACAGACAGACATACGTAATTAAAAAAAAACATACCCTTCGCGCCGCGTCGTCCATCGCATCGTCACCAGACGGCGGTGAGTTGCTCCACTGCTCCCTCCGCACTGCATTCGCAGCGTCGCGTGCGTCTATCGCAGTCCTATCCTCCAGCTGCTTCCGCCGCCGCGCCTCGTCCTGGAGCTTGAGCCGCTGCTTGGTGAGCTGCATGTCGTTCGCGACGGCCTTGAGCTCGTCCAGCGTCGCGTGGTACTCGCGCATAACGGCGTACTCGTTCTCCAGGTCCAGCAGCAGCTACGTGTCCACAGCACACAGCGACCAGTAAGCACACGTACGCAGTACCACCACCTGATAACGAACGAGAGCAGTTCAGTGCGGACTCGCCTGCTGGACGCCGGGGGCGCTTACGCGCGCCGTGCACTGGCGCTGGACGACCTGCAGCACGCGCCGAAACTCCGGGAGACCGCTCTCGTAGTCGCCCATCAGGCAGAACTCGCGCGCGCGCAGGAGCTGCTGCTGCACGACCGTCGCAGAGGAGCTCATCAACATGGCTGTTGTCATTATTTTTGTTTCGCGCGCTCAAAATTTCAAAATGTTTTTTGTTTCATACGTTTTCAACTTTAGCGCCTGTTTGGAACTCGCTTTAGTGGTTGATTCTATTGAATATGTCTGTCGAAACCTCGGATATTGAGCCATTTTTCGAATATTCATTCTCAAATATTCGTTTTGTCATAGTGGAATCAAGTTGTTTTGGATGTACGGACATTGGCGATTTCGTCCAAGGCACGTTCGGGCACTGTACCGTCAGAGTCATAACAATACATGAACCAAAGTGCACATTCTTGGTGATCAAGAGCACACTTGCATTCACAGACGCCGGTAAAGAGAGCTCGAGCACGCCTGCGTCACAAACAGATTTCCAGTCATCAGTCCGCAACCATGCCCATGATCATTAGCAAGCTGCTTGCCGTGTGAGCCTACACACACCCAAAACACGCCGAGCTCGATCGTCCATGCAGTACTAGCACAGGTGCCATGCTCCCAGCCGCACCATCAGCAACGAAAACACGCCCATAACAGCAAGAAAGCCGCGCCCACATCAGCATCACCAGCAAAGAGGCTACGCGCACAGAGTCCGTGTTCGGTCCTCTCCGTGTCTACGCGTACGCGGAAGGAATGCCGCACACGTACAACGCACAAGCATGTGCTGGTCACGGTCGTGCTCAGCTTCAGCTTGCCGGGCGACTACATTGCTCGAGTCCATTTGCAGTCCAAAGTGAGTGTGGATAGTGAGGTAAAACAGGATGTATTTCGTCTCAGCCGCTGAGCTTGTGCAAGTGCATGCAGGAAATAGCTCAGCGAGTGAATCAAAGTGTTGGTAAACTGACTAAACATCGAAATTGGTTGCGACTACGTGCGCAACGCCACATTTCAACTTGCTCTTACGTTTGGTGTAACGGGGTTACATCGCAGAAACCACTCTGCCAAACTACTGTTTGTGCAATATCTTTAAGACCAAACTTACTACAGGTTCGCACTGGCTACCCTACCAGGGACCAGATGCGTACTTTATAAACAATTATGGTCAGCAATGATGCGGCCTTGTCATTGGCTATTATTACGAATAAGTAGCCAATCAAATACACTGAGCTTCCATAGTCAGTCAAAGTAGCTTTATTTAGGCCTAGCTATAGTATACAGATCTCTAGTAATTTGCGTCCACTTTCGGGGCCGCCCTCGGGGCCTAAATAAACAGTCTCCCTTTTGCCTTGCTAACAAGCAAGTTAAAGTCCTCCCCCTTTCGCCCATATTGCTCTGTTACAAACAGGCAATTAGATCGCAGGAACTGCTGATCCGCTTTATCAC
>JAASFV010000771.1:0-15295 GCA_023334015.1 Globisporangium paddicum
AATCCAGCGACGAATTCTGTGGATAAATAGGAATGACTCTAGTGCATAGGTAGGGGTCAGCTGGTCAGTTTGAGCTTTGAGTTGCTTCCTGAGTGATCAATTTGTTAACCACATACCTTTGCAGCGGCAGCTTACACTCCGCTGTTGCCAATCAGTGCTAATGGCCGCGCTCAAAGCCACCCAGTCATTGATTGGAGTTCACACAAAGAAAATACCCGGGTTGTGATTGCGCCTTACAATGTCTGCTCCTGCTTCACAGTCACCTCATCCTCCACGTCCATTTCGTCCTGGTCGTCTTCCCCTTCTTGCTTCACCTCCGCTTTTACTATGCTACTGTTCTGCGCGCGTTTCCGGATGTCGTCCCAGTACAACACGTTCGTGAGGAGCGCGACGACATCCTGCGCGACCTCGCCTCCAAACTGGATCGCCCCTGTGCTGCTGTAGGAATCCAGTGCACCCTGAATGTCCGCCATCCGACGAAATTGCTCCAGCATCTCGCCTGACATCGCCACCGCGCTCTCGGTCGTAAAGATGGCGCGGTACTCGGGGCTATCTCGAAGAAGCGCGAGGTGGCCGCACGATTGGAATACGATTCGTTTTTGCTTGATGTCTCGAAGTGATGAGCGCATTTCAAGACTCACGGTGAGGAGAACATCGTCGAGGATGCGGATGCCTTGCGGAACGACTCGATTCGGTACGAATGGTGCTTCATACATCAAGTACCGCAGCTGGCGATCCCACAGTCGACACAGCGGCAGGAACTGAGCGATGTTTTCCAACAGCGGTTTCGGAAGCCGCATGGTGCGATCGATCAGCTCAAAATCTTTCCTCCGTTCTGGTCGATGGTACGCGGGGGCGAGGTCGGCTCGCGAAAGCACGTATAGTGTCGATAACCGCATCAAGGTAAACGATCGCTCGCGGCGAAGATCTTCTCGCATCAGCCGCAACTGGTTCTGTGGAGGGACACAAGACATAAAGTTAGACAACACGACCAGCGCACGAAATTGTCAACATAGTTCACGTACCGAGACGGTGATCTTGAGGAATAAGTCAAGATGGCCTCGACGATTTGCAGTTTCTGCTGCTGTTTTGTCCCGGTCGTCTTTCAGGAAAATGTCAGCTCCGGCAGTCAATAACGACTCAACCGCCGCAGTATGACCGCGCTTAGCAGCAAGCAGAAGCGCGGTGCTCCCCTGCCGTGTTTGCTTGTTCACATTCGACCCCGACTTGATCAAGATTGTCGCAATCTTCGCGTGGCCACGCTGCGCAGCAAGCATCAAAGCCGTCATGCCTTCGTTCTGTCATCAAACCAAACACAAACAAGATGTCAGTAAAATTGCCACCATCACTTGCACAACAATCTCCATCAACGCCACTCACATTCGCTGCACAGGCGTCGGCACCTTTTTCAATAAGAAACTTGACAACTTGATCGCGTCCCTCTTGAGCGGCTCTCATCAGTGGAGTCGTTCCTTTCTTGTTCGAATAATTCTGGTCCGCGTTGTACTCGAGCAACAGCTGCACCACAGGTAAGTGCCCAAAATGGGCCGCAGGGATGAGCGACATGTTCTTGGATTCGTCGTTCGCGCCGTGCTCTACGAGGAATTTGGTCATGTCTGGCAGTCCTTTCTGAGCAGCTAGCAGCAAAGCATATGTTCGTTTTTCCTGCAAGGCATTAACCACAATGCAAAAAGAAATTATCAGTCTAAGTCCATTCAGAGCAATGACAGCAGAGATGGCGTTACGTACATTGCTGTGGTTCACGTCCGCGCCTTCTTGGAGCAGGAACGACGTGAGCTGAAGCAGGTTGTTGCGCACACTGAGCATCAGAAGCGTGAGCCCCGTCTCATCTTCCGCTTCCACCGCACGTTTCATCAGCTCTTCCGGGTTCTTGCTCTTCTTGATGATCCGAAAGCACTGCTGCAGCGACGACAGCTTGGCTTCTCTCGCCGCCGTGAACGTCGTGCTCATGAGATCCTCGAACTTGACCTCGCCACTTCCTTCGCTGCTGAGGATGTCGACCGCCACGCTCGTATCCTGGTTCACCATCGTACCTTGTTGCAACTCTTCGTCGTCCGTGCTGCTCGACTCTTCACTTCCAGGGTTGGCGTCACGCGCAGCAGACACCTCCATCATCGTCGCATTCACGACGTCCTCGTTCTCCAAATCGTGTTCGTGGTCCATCGTCACTAACCGCAGTGGTGGGTCGGTTCTCCGTGCCAGCCACGGGCGGCCTGGGGTCTCGAGCTCCGCCATGTCGTTCACACTGCCTCGTAAACTCGCAATCGGAGCTCCAGTCGACGCCGACGAGGGCGGGTTCACCATGCTCACGATCGACAAGAACGACGGCAGTCGCCGCACGACTGCAGGGAGCGAGAACGCATGCTGCGGTGGTGTTGACTCGCCTTGACTCGCGTCTTGACCTGCATTCGCAAAAGTTGCAGCAGAACTGGTCGCGTCATCTTCCTGGTGCATCTCGGAGATCGCCTCGAGCGCTGGCGCGGATGTGGAATCGGCGTCGACCTCCATGGTGGCGGCGCGCTCGTGACGCGCATCGTCGTCGTCGCGGGGGCTCGAGAGCCGCGCGCGCTTGCGTGGGGGCGAGTGGCTCATACTCAAGTGCTGTCTCTCAATTTGGCTCAATTTCGACTGTGTGCGAAGAACAAAATGCGAAAAAAAAAAGAAAGCGATAAACAAAACAGTTTTTTTCTTTTGGGTGCTCTTATCAAAGTGGTTTTAACGATTTTGACTTGCTATTTGTAGCAAATCAGAATTGTTAAATAAAGTGTTCTAAACTCAAACATACGTCGTACTTTGTCGAAACACTATTGTAGTAGAAGAATTTATCGGTATATTACCGAACCATATCGATTCCACGTGGCATGTAAGATGATACCGAACATAGACCGGTACCCCTCAAAGACGTTTCCCTCCCAAATATGATTTGTAATTCATTATCATTTTTTGTATGGAACAGTATGACAGTGATCATTTTAATAGTGGGCTCGCGTACTTTATGAATGAGCACTCTTGTACGACTATTCTCCCATTCTCAAGCCAAGGAAGACGAGAAACATGGATGCACCACCTGCGGCCTCATCCGCTGGGAGGGACGGCGCAGCGCCAGTGATGGCTGCGGCCGGGGACGGGTCGCAGCCGCGCGCACTACGCTGTCGAGGGAAAAAACCGCGGGTCAGCGTCAAGAGCGCGCCCGACGTGGACGGCAGTGCGGCCGCGCAGCCACCAAAGGCCAAGGAACCCCGGGTCAGCGCCCCACGCGAGAAGAAGCAGCAGAAGAAGAAGACGGAGTACAAGAAGAAAGAGCGCTCGGCTGCCGTGGTGCAGACGGCGTCCGCGGATCCGCATCCGCATGAAGAGACCAAGCAGGCAAGCGCGGCTCAAAAACCACCACAGTCACCGCCAACGGCAGCAACGGACGCCCCACCACTGCCACCGCCAATGCCATCGATTGATTCGAAGAAGAACGAAGAATCAAAACTGGAGAGGAAGAAGCCGCCCAGCCGCCGAGAGTGTGCGCCCGTGAGCCGGAAGAAGCCCTCGCAGGCGCCATTCGACAGCCGCTCGCCCTCGGTTCCGATCGAGATGGCCGAGGACCTCGCGACCCCCACGCATTTCTCTGAGGCTGCGTGGTTTGCTGCGAGCGGCGGTGACCTGCGGTTCGTGCAGTGGCTCTTCGGCCGCTCACAGGGCATCGCAGACCTCACGACGTTGCAGGACGCCGTGGGGCTCAAGCGCGTTCACCAACTCTACACTTTCGCGAAGCGCGTGCAGCAGGAGCTCCAGTCTCGTGGCAGGGAGACGACTGCAGCTGCTAATGGGGATGCTGGGAACGGCGAAGGGGATATCGAGGCGCTGGATGAAGATGAGATCGTTACTGAGGACGATAATAACGACTGTGAGCTGTGGACGGCGGCGGCGATCGTTGAGGATGTGCGAGGTGCTCTGCATGAGTCTCGCTACGAACTCTGGAAGCGCAGCCAAGAGATGCAGAAAGCGAACAACAGCAGCAGCGCCAGTGGTAGTGGGGAGCCCAAAGAGAAGCGCCGGTCGCTCGAGAAGAGCCTCTTGAAGGAGTTAGTGGAGAACACGACCGAGCTCTTGCTCAACCGCGCGGGTTTTGAGGACATTGCTGTGCTCGAGAGCTGGATGGCGTTTCTTAACCAGGACCCCAAGGAATTGGGCAGTGACCCTGCGGTTGAAATGGAGCAGGAGCCTGAGAAACCTGAAAACCCCAGCGATGAGCCGGAGCAGCAGCCAGCCGACGCAGTGTCGATGGACGTCAAGGCGGAGAGCGCCAAGCCATCCAAGCGCGATCTGAAGAGGCAGCAGAAGCAGCGCCGCAGTGGGAAAGACGCCGAGGTTATGGCGTGCGGCCAGTTGCGCTCGTGCATCGACTTCCTACGCGAGTGCCACCGAGTCGCTGAAGAAACTCAGAGCTCCCTCGCCGCTGCTGCTGGTGGTGAAGAGCAACCAGCCGAGTCCCCAGTTGCAGCGTTGATCGTGAGCGAACTGAACCAGATCTACCTTCAACAGCGCATCAATGAGTTCGACGAGGCGCGCCGCGTGCGCCTGACGCAGGACCTGCAGCAGCTTTTCCGCAGGCGCGTGGACAAGTGGCACAAATGCAAGATGATCCTCTTTGGCAGTTCGCTGTCGCTCTATGGCTCGATCAGCTCGGACCTCGACATGTGCCTTATCATGAAGCCATCGACATCCACTGATAGCTCCAGCCAGCAGCAAGCGAAAAAAGTGCTTGGAGGACGAAAGCTTCGATCCATGCTGAATGGGAAAACGCCACAGTCCAGCTCTTCATCTGCTGCTGCTGGTGGTGCTGCTGCGATGGACATGGTTGCGCTACAGGAGCTGCTCTTCCAGGTAAAGAAGAGCGTCGAGAAGATCACGATGTTGTATCACGACCTAACCAAGGCCGGCGCTGGCGAGCCATCGCACGGTCAGCTCAAGCAGATGCAGCAGCTGCGATTTTTCCACACGCATTTCAAGCTACTCCGAGAAGCGATCGATGAGCGCGTCGTGGCTATTGGTAAGGACGCTGGTGGCGGCAGTGGTGACAATGGCGAAGCTGCAGCCGCGGTCGCCAAGGCCGCCGCGACGCGCATCAAGGAGATCGTGGCGCGCAGCCGGCGCCAGAACGACGACCTCTTCCGCGTCAAGGCCATGCTCGAGCGCGCCAACTGCCAGATCCGCATGGTGATCAGCGGTGCGCGCATCCCAATCATCCGCTTCCAGCACCTGCCGACCAAGTTCGAGTGCGATATGTGCTTTGAGAACGTGTTGGCGACACGCAACACGTTTCTGCTGCGCGCCTACGCGGCCTTTGACGAGCGCGCGCGTATATTAGGCATGACCATCAAGCACTGGGCCAAGGCGCGTGCGATCAACGACGCGTCCATGGGCTTCCTGAGTTCGTATTCGTACGTGCTGCTGAGCGTCTACTTTCTCCAGGTGGTGGCCGGCGTGTTGCCCAACCTGCAGGACCCAGAGCTGTTGGCCGAGGCGAACGTCGCGCCCGAGCTCTACAATGGAGTCAACATTGCGTTCTGCGAGGACCGCGCTGCCGCTCAGCGCTTCCACGCCCAGCACAGGACGGTGTCTGAGTCAAAGCAGTCGTTGTCGACACTACTGGTCGCGTTCTTTGCGTTCTATGCGACCAAGTTCGATTTTGCGCGCCGCGTGGTGGCCGTACGCGCGCCCGTCGTGCCGGCGGTGGAGAAGCGTCTCCAGTGGGGCGCGCAGAAGGCGCGGTCATGGCGCATGAGCATCCAGGATCCTCTCGAGATCAGCCGCGATCTCGGCTGCGTGCTGCAGTTCAAGGGTCAAGAGAAAATCCTGTCGGAGTTCAAGCGTGCCCACGAGCTGCTGAGTGGTGGCAAGAGCTTTGTGGACGTCGCGGTTGAAGTCAACAAGCAGGCGGCATTACCAACGAATACTGGGAAAGGCAAGAGAAGCAGGCAGCTACTGCTGGAGCAGCAGGAGAAGGCCAACAAGGACCCCAACATCAAGCGCAGCCCCTCGTACTCGCTGACGCTCTGGGGCCACGACATGGCGCTGAACAAGGCCGACGTCGGACGGCTGCTTCGGAGCGTCGACCCGTCCATCCGCGTGGGTAGTATCGAGAAAGCGGTTGAGCTTAACGATACAAACACGAAGCTCAGGAAGTGGTGCGTCGAGCTGTTGACAAAGAGTGGCGCTGTTGACAAAGAGTGCCCTCCAGTGCTGCAGCGCAGATCGCGCGTAAATTTCGTGTCGCAGGTGCAGTTGGGAGCCGAGAAGATCGACGTGACGAATTGCGTTGTGTGGCTCCACCATCACGTGCTCTTCCCGCACGCGCCTTGCTTCAAGTGCTGCTCGCCAGAGCATCCCGTGCAGGAGTGCAGCTCAACTGGGAAGTCTAGTGAGACGTACGTGCTGCGCGTGGTTGAGAAAAAGGCTCAAAAGAAAAAGGCTGCGAGAGGAGAGAATACCAAGTTCCTGCACCCGAGCACCAACAAGGAGAACGTCGGCTCGAGCGGCGCTCAAGCAATTTCCAGTGTGGCGGAAGTGGCTGTTGAGTCCACCTAGGTAAGCAGGACAAGAAGACATGGTTGTGGTTTTGATTGTGAATGAGCAAGCTGCACCTAAACATTGTTGCACGTGAGGCGGTTTGAATTCTGTTTAGCTGGTTGAGTGTTGAAATGACAGAGTACGGCTGCGCTCGGAGCTGAACATCATTTGACCGCAATGGAGCACAAGGTTAGTACTGTGATATTTAAATCTCGTGCGCCAAGCGCTCCACCAGCTCTCCAGTAAGTGCTTGATTGCACTTACTGGAGGGCTGATGGAGACAAGTGAAGTGGATTTGGAGACGGCGTCATCCCACGGAATGAGTCGGTCTGGAGGTTCGGTGTTGAGTCCACTTCATCAGCGAGTGGAGGTTGACGAGCCGTCAATTCTTCCAGTTCTACCACAATTGGTCTCGACCCCCCGCTACTCTGGATGTAGCCCACGCGCGCGGTCAACGTGCTGGTATTGTCACTCAAGTGGTGCATCGTCGAGCTGATCAGTGAGCAGCGCGCTGACCTAAATCCGGTAGTGGCCATCAACGTGGGCGTTGCAGATCGCAGTGCTCGAGTCGGCTCCTCCGAACTTCCTGGCAAGGTGTACTCGAGTGTAGGTAACATTTCCGATCTCAGTTTCGTCGACGCGTTGATCAGCAGTGACTTGGTCCCCTCACTCACCAGTGTCGTTTGCTGCTTCTCCTTTTCGGTCGATGGCGGTCTTGACGGTTCGAGTTTATCATCTGTCCCAGCGCTGTTGCCATAAACTTCAGTTGGACTTGGGGGTGCCATCGTTGCTGGGATCGCTGCCTCAGTTGGTGGCGCACTTGCTTCACCACCTGGTGTTGGGCTTGCTGATTGATGCTGGGAATTGATGCGCGAGAATGCGCTCGTTATTTGCGTCACTCCATAACTTGCGAGCAACCCATTCGGCACCACGAGCTCCAGCAGCGGCCGGAAGGCCCCGAACGCAGTTTCCGAGCTTTTCAGCGCGAAGCGCATATCGATGATCGCGCCAAACTTCTTATTCGCAAGCGCAAGTGCTGGATCCGAGACCTCGGCGTCGCATTCTTCGCGCTTCTGGCGGATGACTTCGACAACGGCTCGCCCCCAGCGCGTCTCCGTGTCTCGCGTGCTGCTATCTGGGTCGGTGCGCATATGCTGCACGGCCTGGTCAGCGAAGCGTAGCGCAACGTTGAAGAGTGGGTGCGAATAGAGCACTGTCAGCAGCGCCTCCGAGCTCAGTGAGAGCAAATCACAGGCGCGAAGTGTCCGGACCGAGAAGACGCCAACCGAGTATCCCAAGACACCTTTCTCGCCAAAGTAGTCACCCTTGCTGAACCGCATACCCTTGTACAGCTGCGGCTGCGAGTGGCTCGTCGAGTAGAGCTGGCCGCGCACGACAAAGTACATGGACTGCGCGATGCTCCCTTCGACCAGTACGTTCTCGCCACGCGGATACCCTTCAAACCGCAGACGCTGGGCAATGGATTGCATGAGCGAGTCGATGCTCGCCGTGTTCTCCGTGCGATAGATCGGTCGGAAGACATCGTTCGCAAAGGTTCGCAGCGGCCAGCTCGCGATGTTCAAAATCGATTCTGTGCGGATACTCGCAGGGACTTCTTCCAGCAGCGACTGGTAGTCGACACCACGATGTGAGGACCAGAGCGAAGAGAGAAACGCCTGCGTGCGGGCCTTGAGCTCGCCCGAGATCTTCCACCGACCGAGGTACAGCTCGACTGCGATGTGGTTCTTGCGGTACTCGACTTCGTTACCGATGTACGAGATGAAAAGACTCGCGATCTCGCCGATCATGAACGCCATGATGAGCAGACCGAGGAAGCACGTGATGATCGCAAACACGAAGTGGAACGTCGAGTCGGGGATGAACGTCCGACACTTCTTCACAAACGCGGTCGTCGCGAAGAAGAGTCCCCGAAGCAGACGCAATATAATTTTACCAGTTGTGGGCTCTTGAATGGTGGAGATCTCCAAGCTCTGTTCAGGCAGCCACGCTTGCCATTCGTCCCCGAATCGGTCGTAGACAGCGATGGCAAAGTACGTGCACGCACTCCAGTAGATGATCAAAATGTACACGAGCGCGGTTGTGCGGAGGCGATGCATTTCGTTGTAGATGCTTCGGCGCGTGAGTTCGCTCATGTAATACATGAAGTTGCGCAGTTTGAAGCACCGGTTGATGCGACACCATGGGCTCGGTGTGAAAGTGGAGCTCAGGTAGTCGATGGGGAACGCTGCTAGGACGTCCCAGAAGAGTCGTTCCTTCTTGTACTCTTGTCGGTGGTCTTGCTCGTACAAGTCCATCGACTCCTTCGATCTCCGAACGCGCCAATTCACCCATATGTCTGCCAGGAACAGCAGTTCGCACACAGCCTCCATCTCTCGAAACAAGGCTGGCAGCCAATATGAACGCTCCAACGAGTCAAAGGCGATTCGGTATGGCACCACGATCGATACAAAGATCGTCGTGAATGCGATCACCTTGAGCCACGCGAGATGGTAATAGCTCTGCGCTGGGGCTCCAACGAAAAGGACCATCAACGCTTGGGGTACTTGGAATCGCAATCGAGACTGCCTCCCCGTATCGCCTGCCTGGGGCACCGACAAATTCAGAGCGCGAACATTGCTCTGTTTTCTTCGTAGCGACACGGTGTTGGACCGCATCCGTCGGTAGAGCAGGAGATCTTCCTCTGTCTTCTCGGCCTGTGCATTCAGGTGATCCACTTGCGCCATCGCCGTCCCAAGCGCGACATTTTGCCTCTCTTCGAACGCGATGCGGTTGAGACGCTGCTGCTCTTGCTGGACTTTCATCATGCGCAGCACTTTCTGCTTCCAATCTGGGTAGCGATTGAACACCAGATCCAGCGAGTCTCGAGACAGCCTGTAGAGGATGCAGGATGACTTGGCGCGAACGTACGCATTCCGGACACTGTTGAAAAACAGTGCATTCTCCCCAAAGTAGCTGCCAGCGCCGATCTGATTGAGCTTTGTGAGCGGTTGGTTCGAGGGCATCCCTCCAGCATTCGGGCCAAGTGGCGTGCCTGGTACACCATTGGTAGGTGCGATCATCAACCCAATGGCAGCTCGGTCTGCGTTGCCTGAAAACAACCTTGAAGTGTTGCCCTCGATCACCGAGCCGCGCAGAAACTCGTCGCGCGGAAGCAGCGTTTCCAAGATGCCCGTGAAGACAAAGTACATGTCGCTCCCTTCCTCGTCATACTTGTACACGAACTCGTCCTTGACGATCAGCACCTGGCTGAATTGCGATACGAGCATCCGCGTCACGCTGCCTTCCATGTCCGACAGGAACGACACCTTCATGATCATAGGTTGCAAGTGCACCATGCGGATATCCGCCAGCAGCGACGGAGGCAGGCAGCGCTCCAAGAGGTACTCTTGCGTGATCGAGTGGTAGCGCTTGAAGAAGAAGTACGCCTTGAACTTGTCTTGAATCGGCACCGGAAGCTGAAAATGCGAAATCAGGTGCCGCAGAGAGCTCATCTTGGCGTAGAACTCGCGGTTCTCGGCGTCCATGAGCTCGATGATGTCCAAGAAGTTGCCAACCACGTACGCGAAGAGGAAGAAGCCGAACGTCATTGTGATGACGGAAAAGAGACTCTGCGAGACGGTTTTCGGGAGTTCTCCAGGACTTGACGCCGACATGAGCCCAAACGCCCAGAAGAGTGACGCGAAGTACTGCAAGGCCAGCGTTCCATGCTCGAGGTACTCTGGCGGGTGCCATTTCGTTTCTCCGAACGACATTTCGTTCTCGTGCACGCCGTCCACGAGCTCCCGCACACCAGACGCGTGTGACGCAAAATCGAACCAGATACACCCAAACGTATGCGAGAGGAGGAACGTGTAGTACACCAGTTTGAACAGACGAAGCTCCAGCGTAAACTTGAGGTACTTGTTCTCCAGTGCTGTGAACTGCGTGGGTACTTTACCAAGCCTGATGAGCTTGTTAAAGTTAAGTAGCTCCCATCGACGGTCGATGAACCAGTTGAGCAGGAAGAGCGGGATCAGCGCTAGTCCGTCGATCACGAACTCGCGAGATCGAAAGTACCGATCCCGGATCTGCAGCGAATTCATCACTTTATTCCCAAACTCGTAGTAGCCCAAGTGCGACCGGACGAAGATGTCAACAAGGAACGAGACCTCAACCAGTGTCGTAAACGTGTCAGCCAACGCGTGGTGCTCCGGCGGAACCCCAAAGCAGATGTTAAACATGACGACCACCCACTGCGCTGTCATTGCGATGAATACATAGGTCTCCCATACGAGAATCAGGATGGAGTCTGGGTCGAACACAATGTCGAGACAGATACCAAGCACTTTGTCGACAATCAGATTCCGCTCCACCATGACCATGTTGCTGCTTGTATCAAGCGCAGAGGCCTTCGCCAGTTTCGGATCCAGCAGTCTCTTCTCCAGCGCTCGTAGAGCCACAGCGATCGTGCTGAACGTCGCCTGCATCGCATGCAAATGCTCGCGCGAAACGAACAGCAGGATGCAGCCGCTAATTGCTGCCACGCGCTCGCAGTAATTTGCCGAGCTGTCTTCCAGGCGAACTGCTTCGGTACCAAAGAATCCGCCCTGCGAGACACTTCGCGGAGCCCCGCCGTTCACAATCATGCAGACCTCTCCTTCGAGAAGGAAAAACAGCCCGCTCGCGTAATCACCTTGCCGGTACACGATTTCACCCTGGCCGTACAAAATGAACTTGACGTTGTCAACGAAGACCTGCTCCAACTCTTCAAGCACAGGACGGGCTCCGTTCAGAAGCGCAAGTGTCTGCAGCGCTGGCTTGCATATGCTCTTGATAATGTCGCGCTTGATGGTCTCTGGCAGCTCTTCAAGGAGCTCATCGATCACTGCGCCACGATGCGATGACCACCAGAAGTCCAGAAACGCATTCACGCGTTTGTGGATCGCCAGCGGCGCATTCTGGCGCCGAAGGAAGATCTGGATCCGAGATCGCGCTGCGAAAAACTCTTTCTGCTCAAACGCCGACGCGGTGAATCGTTTCTGCACGTTGTCGACGACGATCGCCGTGATGAAGAAGCCGCTCAGGTTGAACAGCAATGCCGCGGCGTACTGCGTGTCGCTGTCCGGTTCGACCGATCTCCCCAGTGCGGTGAGCACGTTTGCGGCGTAGTAGAGCGAGCGAAAGTACTGCGTGATACCGATCGATCGCACTTCAGCCGAGTTGACTGCGTAGACCACGTGCTTTGTATCGATGTAGTGCGTATTGTTGAATCGATGAAGTGCAATGTCATTGGTTGGAAGCCACGCATCGTACTTGTTGCTGAACCCATCGAGATACGTGATGCTGAAGTACAGGCAAGCGATGATGTGGTACATCATGGTCAGCAGCACGCCGAAGAGGAACAGTCGCTGCTTGCTCTTCAGCTGGAGGCGCTCGTCCACTTCACGGAAATGGGTCTTCATTCGTAGAGCACGCAGCAATCTGGGGATCCGAGTCGCTGCGTGGTGCCCCGAGGCAAAGAACAGCTTGTACGGCAGCAGACTGACCAAGTCGAGGATGAACCAGCTCTTCAGGTATCTTCGAGCCGCTTGACTCGTATCCCATATCTTCTCCGAGTCTTGAACAAACGTCAAGTTGAAGTTTATATACAAGTCAACCCAGAGCACGAGATCCGCGACGGTGTTGATGAGCACGGTGTACCACGACGACTGATCCAGGAGCTCGAACGACAGCTGGACTGGGATCAACAGCCAGTTGTACAGCAAGTTCAGCTGAAGTAGCAGCAACCACCACATGCGCCGTTGAGATTCGTTATCGATTCCTCTGCGCAGCAGGAGACGCGACCACCAGCGACGGCGATGCGGATGCTTCAAGGGTGATAGCAAAAGCCCCGCCTGTTCGCCGTGCGCGTAGAATTCTTGCACCGCATGGGCCAGACGAGCTCTCGCGCTGCCTTGCGTCTGAAGCGTCGGTCGTACCGTGGCTTCAGCGCTCTGAATGAGTTCGACCATGGGGTTGTTGTTTTCACGCGACGACCTCGTGCTTGCGTTTCTCGCACTTGTGCTTGTGCTTTTCGTATTTGCATTTTTGCTTCTTGCTTCCAGTGGAGCTGGCTGGACCTTTGGGCTATAGCTCGACCGTCCAGCATTCGAGACAGCCACCGCTGCTGCCGTGATCGAGTCGAGCGATGGCATCACGCGGTTTTTCTCCTTGATCTTGATATGCTTCCGAAGAATACTTGCAATCGATTTCTTTCCGGGTACAGCATCGTCTTGTTCTGCATTGGCAGTCGGATTGGATGTTGACGGCCGCTTCGGATGACCAAAGAGCGTGCTGGCCATCTCTTCGACCTTCGCGGGAATCAACGTCGCGTACTCCGGATAGCCTTCGAGAACTCGCTCCATGTGGAAGCGCACCAGCTTGTACAGCGTGCAGTAGGTCGTCGTCACCACCGTCGCATACCGCGGGCGGTTAAGAAACATCGCCATTTCACCGAAGAAGTTCCCCTTCCGTACCTCACGCACTTTGACACCGTCGACGATCACGTGAAGTACTCCCGAGTTCACGACGTACATCGCATCACCGAGGTCGCCGGCGTGGAAAACCGCGAAGTGGGCAGGTAAGGAGATCATTTCAAGCAGACTTGTGATCGCGATGATGAATTGCTCGTTGCAATCCTGGAAGAAGACGATCTTTGCAACCATGTCCTTGAGCAGCGCGACTTGAATATCCTTGGAAATTGACGGACACAAGAGACGCATCGCTTCTCGGTCGTTTGACTCCGTGTACGTGTAGTAGCGCTTGAGATACCCGATCGCCTGGTGTTGGAGCTGCTCTGGGACATGGTGGAACGACAGCAGGTGCTTGAACTGGTTTATTCGTGCCTCGGCTGTCTCGGTGTGACCACTCTCGCATTTGGAGATCATGAAGAACGTCGCGCACAGGTACGTGAAGAGCGAGAATCCGCACAGCGCTACGACGATCGTGAAGATGAACTCCATGTCTGAATACGGGAGCTCGCCCTCAAAGAGTCCTGTGAGGAGCCCAAACGCCCAGTACAGCGACATGAGGTACTTTGATTGAGGCGTCAGTTCGTGGTCCGGATAGTGCGGCAGCCAGTGGTTGTGCCCGTCGTGGTCAAAACCGAATGAGAACCGGACGCACGCTACAAAGTGCGAGAGCAGCAGCGTCACGACAAAGACCTTGAACATCTTGAGCAGCTCGAAGTGCTTCGCATAGACATCGTCCAGCATCGCAATATACTTGGGGATGCGCCAGATGCGGATCATCTTGTGCAGCTCGAGAAACACCGGCGAGAAGGTCAGGTTCGTCGCCAGCAGAGAGAGCGGCGGGAGCGCGGCCATGTCGAGTGCGAAGCGAGCCGACTTGATGTATTTCGAACGTGACTTCTTTGCGTCGCGCAGCACGTTCCCACCTTCATAATAGCCCGTGTTGAGCTCCACGTAGACATCCACGACAAAGAGCACTTCGCAACCGTAGACCACCAGAAGCTCAGGCGTCAGCCATTTGCCGACACTGGTCTTGAACGTCAGCAGGAACGGAATGACCATCACCTCGTACAGCAAACACACAAGCAGGAGCTGGTGCCAGAGCTGGATGAACTTGGAGTTCGGGTCGAACGCACTGCTGACTTCGAAGATGAGCGCTTCAACCGAGTTGGAGCGCGACCGGAACGTGGACACGGCGGACGAGAGTCGATGGCCGCCCGCCTTCAGTCTGCTGATCGACAGGCGCGGGTTCGACGGCGGCGGTATGGAGTGTTTCATGAACGAGTCCGTCGCCGACCCTCTCATCGAGTCCCCATTGCGAGAGATGGACGTCATCACGTCCGTTTACGTGCTCAACAAACGAATTCAGGTGGCGCCAGCATTCGCTCGCATCGAGTGCGTAGTTTTGCTGCGGGTGAGAGCGTCTGAGGCTGCGATGCTGGAACTGCGTTGGTCTGGCGCGCTGGCGAGATGCTCGTTATACAGACGGGTTGGTCGTGGCGCAGCGATTCGTTTCGTCTTCACTGTACAAACTGACAGAGGGAGTTGCAGATAAGAATAGCCGAAGTGCCATAATTAATCGAGAGCATGCGCGAATACGTTCCTGAAGAGCAGGAGCATGACTGTCGCGTGTGCTTCTTCATGCGCGCATTGGAGGCGCGACGCAGCGTATGAATAGGGACGTGAGGCCAGCGAGCGCACCTCACGAGGCGAGTGGCGTCTTGGTCTGCGAGCGCTTGGCACATTGTGATGTATACGCACACGCACGCGCTCGCCCGTGTCCTCAGGAGTTGAAGTGATGCCCCCATTCTGTTGAACAATTGACTTGATTTTACTATACCCCTTCAGCTCAGTATGAGTCAAGAAAAGAATAATGGACACTCGTCTCATAAATTTAGAAAACACCGTGTATAATTTGTCGATAAATACGCAATCTTCTCTCTGTAAGTCTTTTTTCCTTCTGATTAGCAGAAATTTCAGAAATTTGTGCACTAAACTGTTCAAGCAAAAGTACAAGAAACATTTCAATGCATTATTTATTCCAACTTTGTTTATCTTTTGCTATATACAGTGCACGCCAAAAAGTTAAGGACAGCAAAAAATAATTGAATTATGTGGATTTGTTTTCGAGTTTTGTGTTTGCGGACGAGCTTTTTTAGTATGTTAGAGAACGTCATCAGAACACTCTCGTGGTGAAATCGCAG
>JAASFV010000772.1:0-15293 GCA_023334015.1 Globisporangium paddicum
CGTCTTGAGTCGGTAGACAAAGTCGTACTTGAGCGGCGGGACTGTCCGGTTCTCGTGCGGACTCAGGCCTTTCAGCAAACACTTGCGCGCGTGCACGATGAAGTGTTTGACGCCGCAGCTTGCAACGGTCGTGATGAAGTGGTGGAGCTCCTCATAGCTGTCGTGGTCGTCCACACCGATGCGGCACTTCACGGTGATCTCCGGCGCGTTCGAGTCCGGTCCGACGCTCCGCAGCATGCTGTCGCAGATATCGCGTACGCGCTCCGGTTCGAGCATCAGACGGGCGCCGAAGCACCGACTGGACACGAGCGAGCTCGGGCAGCCCGCGTTCAGGTTGATCTCGCAGAACCCTCCATAGTCATTCGCCAGCTTTGCCACCACTGCATAAAGACACACCAAGTGAGTCATCAGCAAATTTGATAGTGCGTGTGCTTGCAAGAACTCTTGATACAGTCGCTCCTACCTCCTAGGTCTTCGACGTGGTTGCCTCCTAGCTGAAGCGCGAGCGGCGCCTCGACTGGATCATTCCCAAGAAAGTAATCGAAGTTCTTCTGTTGGTGCAGGAGCTGGAGAATCAGATCGAGCGCCACACGTACGCACAGAAAAAGCAGTTAGCATGCATATAATATATAGTACCATTGCAATGTACAGTAGCAGCGCGATCGTGCGCACCGTTTGGTCCACGAGCATCTCGGTGTACAGGAGCGTCTTCTTAGTGATGAGGCGCATCATGAAGCGGTAGTGGCGGTCCGTCCAGTCCATCTACGCAGCACAACACAGCTAAAAGAGGTTAGCACGTCACTGCCAGCATAGCCAACACGCAGATAGAGCGATTGCGTCGCATCTATACAGCAAGAGCGCACCATCGGAGCCACCGAGAGCCGCGCAACTGGTGTCGACGCCGCCATGCTCTTCCTCCACATGCCAACAATTGAGAGCTTGACTCGCTTTTCTTGCTTGTCATTTTTGATTGGCTAACACATTAAAGCAGTCATATAAGTAAATAAACCAGCATATATGCCTATAATAGTTTATATGGATTTAAGCGTGGCTAGAAAGTGAATACAGCGTAGCGTTTTTTAGAACTTCCGCCCAGCCACGAATTGACAGGGTGCGCTTTAGACACATGGGGCCACATGCGCGCCTCCGCATCTTATTCGATCAATCACTTTTTCATGCGCTTCTGTGACGCACGCTTCCGAGCTCGGAGCACGCACGGCTGCGCATGCGCGGCTCCATCTGCTGGAAGCTCAGAGCTCTCAGGAGCTCTTGGCGCGTTAAATAATGCCACGTGAGGTGGTCCACCTTGAAAAAGAGCAGCTGCTCAAAAACCAGCTGCTACGTTTTCTGACTTTTTTTTAGTCACAATGTGACGACATTGATGCTACCTCATTTGTCTCTGGTTGCCCTCTTTTTTTGCTTTTATGAGAGACAATTTTGGCCGTTCTATGCATCTTTATATTATCGTACAGCATAGTATACAAAATCAAGTCGACAGTGTTCGAAAATATTAATGAATATGTCAGAATATTACCTAGTTATTAAATCTTTTAGCTTAATATTCTTGAACACTATTGACTTGATTTTGTATACTATGCTGTACGATAATTTGCATTGGTGCGTAAAAGAGGTGAACAAATGGACAATTTTACCCTATCCACGCAACACATATGCATAACTAGGGAGCATCATAACCAAAAGAGAAAGCACACTGGCTCTGCGAGTTGTATGACAGCAGCGTCGCCAGCTTTTTACGCTTCGTAGCGTTTATGGGTTGCGTGGTTTCTCTCTCTCTCTCGCCATGCGGCTGGCACTTTCTCTCTTACGCCGAGCTCCGCGCAACGCGTCCCCAGCAGCTTCCTCCACGCGTCGCCCGCGCTTCTCGCCCACCCTTCGTCCGTGTGCGTGACGCTTGCTGTCAGTCAGTCAGTCGCCCGCAACTATTTGCTCGTTGAAAGCAAGTATCCAGTTCGGCACGCAGCACGCCACCCAACCCACGAGTTACAAGTTACGTAACTCGCGTCTCCTTCCTTGTGCAGTCGCCCCAGCAGCTTAACGGCTGACGTCGCACTTCCGAACCCGCGCCTGTGTATACGACTCACTCGTGACAGCACCATGACACTCAACGGACCCGTGAAGCACCAGCTCGACTCGACGCCGCAGATGTACGTGCTGCCGCACGGCAGCAACTCGGTGGCGCTCGTGCCCGCGACCAAAAAGCAGCCGCTGCCGTTCAAGCAGAAGTCCAAGATGTGGCACTTCCTCGGCCACAAGCTCGCGGGACTCACGTCCATGAAGCGCAAGAAGCTGTTGGACGTCGTGGCCAAGGGCAACGTGGCGGACGTGATGGAGCAGCTCGCGGGCGGCGCTGATGTGAACGCCAAGTCGTCGATCGGCCAGTCGCCGCTCTACGTCGCCGCTTCCAAAGGCTACCACCAGATCATGGTGCTGCTGCTGGATAAGGGCGCGTCGGTCAACGACGCGGCGCTGGACGGCACGACCGCGCTCTACGTCGCCTGCGAAAACAACCACGAGCTGGTACTGAAGCTGCTACTCAAGCACAAGGCGCGCGTCGACCTGCCAGCGCTCAACGGCCTGCACCCGATCCACATCGCCGCGAGGAAAGGCAACTACGAGATCGTGGATATGCTGCTCAAGCAGAAGGTCAACTACGACGTAGTGGCGCGCAACTCGAGCCTCACTCCGCTCATGATGGCGTGCATGAACAGCCACTCGGAGATCGTGGAACTCTTGCTGGACGTCGGCGCGGACCCGCACGCGGAAGACGTGGACGGCAACACGCCGCTGCACTTTGCGTGCGCCGAGGGCAACTACCGCTCGACTTATTTACTGCTAACAGCTGGCGCGGATCCGGACATGCCCAACTCTCGCGAAGACACGGCGTTCGACGTCGCCAGCACACACGGTCACTCGCACGTGCTGTATCTGCTTGAGACAATGGACACGGTTGGTGGCGTCAAGCAAGTGGAGGAAATGGACCAGGCGTTCATCCAGGACAAGCAGCTGCGCGAGGCGCTCGCGCGCAACCGCCCAGAGATCTCCGATATCATCGTGCGCAACCGCCTCAAGTACGCAAAGTTCTTCGCACTCGGCAGCGTCTACGAGGACGAGGCCGTCGAGGCCTTTGCGGACTTTGCGTAGAAGGAAGAGACACACAAAAAGACCAGCCAGCTCTGCGCTGATTGTTTTTTTACAGCGTGCGCGCGTGTCGACGAGGCTCTCGGAAGAGCTCTTCGCGAACGGAAGCGATACTCTCGGCACGCGCACTTGTCACCGCCATCCCCATGTGAGCAAGCGGCTCCATATATAAAGAAGCTATCTGTCTGTCTTGGTATATCTATCATCCTCCGTGTCACCACACACACACACACTACGCATGTCGATCAATATAATAAATGTGCCTATGCCTGTCGTTCTCTGAAGAGCTACGTGGCTTTTTCATTTTGGACTTCGCGTGGTTTTTTTCCTAATATGAACAATTTGATGGTTGTTTTTGTGATTTTTATATTGCCCATGGGTATTTTACGGTATTTTCTGGAGTGCAATTATTTTGACCCCAAGAATGGCGGACGACGACACCAAGCCCATGAAGCGCGCAGCGGCGGACGTGCATGTAGCGCCTGAGAAAAGACGCAAGCTGCGCAAGGGCAAGAAGAAGTCCAAGGCGGAGCGGCTCGCGCGCGTCTCTGCTGCTGCCACACAACACCCGATGCCCGACGCGGCGGCCGAGTCGCTGGACACGCTCAAAGAGCTGCTCGCCGACCCGCAGAGTGCGAGCAGCAAGGAGTGGGACGTCGCACAGAGTATCGCGCTGCGCATCAACACAATGGAAGCGAAGGAGCTCGTAGTGCACAGCGTGCTGTGGCTGAAAGAGGTACCCAAGGCCGCAGCGCACTACGCGAAGCGCCTGCAGCTGAGTGAGGCGAGCGTCTTGCGCGTGCTGTTGCACTCGACTGGCGATACGCTTCGTGCTGAGGCTACTGCGGGCGACGGTGCATCAAACCTGCTGCGAGCGAAATTCCTGTGCGAAGTGAGCTCTGCGATGGTCTCGAACCAGCAGCGTCTGACCACGTTCCTGTGGCCGTGGCTCATCGCGCAAGCCAAGGAGAAGAGCGCCAGCGAAGTCACAGCGCCAGTCAGCAAAGACGAACAACTCGGCAGCACTGCTGTGGAAGCCAAGAAAGTCGCGATGAATCATGCGATGCAGGCGCATGGCGCAGCGATCCGCCTACTGCTCGTTCCACCAGCCCAGCAGAAGAAGCAGAGTGACGCCACCACTGACCGTGAAGAGCTACAGCGTCTGCTGGTCCAAGAATGCATCGCAAAAGGTGAGTTTCTTCATTTCGTACCAGCCTACGCAAGCGCATTCAGCTCTTCAATCAGCCACGCGATGCTTAAGGCCGACAACAGTACCAGTGATGTATCAAGCGACACCTTCAAGCCTGAAACTGAGGACACTGCGAGCATCATCCGCAAGGAGCAGCTGCGCAGAAAACAAGTGGCGACTCGCATCGAATCCGTGCTTCAGTTGATGTGGCCAGACTCCAGAGTGCTGCTCTTTGGCTCCTCAGCGACGGGTTTGCTCACCTTTGACTCAGAAACTCAGGAGTGCAACGACGACCTGGACTTGTGCGTGTTGATTCCCTCAAATCCGCTGTTCCGACAGGCAGCTGCGCCTCTGATTGTGGAGATGAAGGAGCACCTGTCCGTGTACCTGAGTGACTGCAGCGACCTCGTGGCCATCGAAGGCGCTCGCATCCCCATCGTGCAGTTCACAGACCCAGACTCCGGACTCAGATGCGACTTGTGCGTCAACAACGTCACAGCACTCTGGAACACGCAGCTCATGCGAAAGTTGCTGCATGTGTGCAACCCCGTGTGGTCACCGCGCATCCGAGCGCTGTCGTTTTGGCTCAAGAGGTGGCGATGTGCTAAGAGAAAGCTCTTTGGCAGTGGACTCAGCTCCTACGGATTACAGCTGCTCGTGATCTACTATTTCCAGCAGCGCAAGGTACTCCCAGTATTCCAGCTGAGTGCGAACGGACCCATTGACACGGTCGATGAGCTCCTAGGTTTTGACTCAGAGGCCGTGAATCGGGCGCTTGAAGCCTCGCAGCAGCCGCTGCCACCACAGACCAGTGAAGAGCTTGGTCCGACGATGTCTTCGTGGAGCGTGCTAATCGATTTCTTCCGGTTCTACGCCATGGAATTCAACTACGAAGACACTGTGGTGAGTCTACGAAGTGCGGACCTTATCACCAAGACGAGCAAGCAGTGGACGCGCAAGACCTGGAAGTCGGCCCTGAGTATCGAAGATCCTATTGAAGTGGACCGCGACCTAGGCACACTCTTCAACCGAAAGACCTTTGCGAGGTTGCGAACGGCCTTTGTACATGGCTGCGTGATCTTTTCGCAGGAGGATGCGACTCGAAGCGAGCAAACCCAGGCGCTGCTGGCATGCATGCTCTACGATCTCGTGCAACAGCCAGCTCCGTCGAGAGAGGATTCCGTGGGATCTGAGCCAGTGAGCGAGTGAAAATAGGCATCGGGGCCTATTTCTGTGGCGATCTGGGTCTCCAGTCAGGTGTGTGTGCTTTTCTGAAGGCAGTTGGCGAAATTCGCTCAGCAAAGCAGAAGGACAATGGCAATTCCGGGCGCCTCGACTGCTTCGAGTGCTGGTGGCGATGGTGAAGTCCTGACTCCTCCACAGAACAAGAGCTCAACTGCTGCGACCGACCGACGAGTGAAGCTGCAGCACTTCCTCGTCATGAAGGCGTTCAATCTGCGCAAAGTGAAGCAGACGGTGAGCCAGCAGTTCCAGTTTCTAAAGCAGCACGATGATAACCAGGTCAGTTCTTTTTTTTCACGTGTTTGCATCTCGCTATCGTCTTGCCTTTGCTGACAGCCTCCGTTGTAATATGACAGTCTGGACGCGCGTACTTAGAGCTGGACCAGCTCTGCAAGTACCTCTCCATCCCACCCTTCCGGCGGCTAGTGCTCTTACAAGTCTTCCAGCTCGCGCCCAGTGAGAAGCACCTGGACTTTGACGTCTTTGTGCGCTTCCTGCAGTCCACAGCTGTCCAGGCGGCCGAAGAAGAGCGAGAGCTGCAGCGAAAATTTTCAGCCTCCGCACTGCCTCAGCCGCCACCTGTCACACCTCGCACCCACGAAGAGTGTGATGGCGATTCAGCCCAGCTCGTGTGCTTCCAGCCGACGTGGCTGTCCTCACAGACCCGCTTCTCACACCCGCCGCCCGCCCCGGGACTCTGGAAGAAGCGCGAGATCACCATCCAGGAGCGCATCACCGAGTACACCAAGATCGACGAGCACGGCCGGCCGCAGCACCTGATCGAGAAGGAGAAGCACCAGACCGAGGTGATCCACATGGAGAACCTCGCGGGCGAGTTTGCGCACCGCGAAATCACGCACTTTGAGACGACCGAGCAGCTCAACGACGAGATTGTGCACCACGAGCATGGTCGTGAAGAGTTTGTGCATTTGAAGTCGGAACACGACGAGGTCTCGCGCTTCGAGTCGTCCATCCCCACGGGAGCCGGGTCGTCGCGACCAGAGGAGTGCGAGCAGCCGCCGCCATCGCCGACGATCAAGCGAGACCCGTCGGTCATGGGTGACGAGCGGGCCACCAGTTTCACTGGCAGTGGCCACGAGCACGATGCACTTGACCCCGAGGCCATTGGGATGACTGAAGAGGAGTTTTATCAGTACCAGAGCCAGCTGGACGAGCAGCAACAGCAGTTTGAGATGGAAGCCATGCAGTGAAACAATGATTCTCTTCTTTCTCTATCAACCTTTGGCACCAGCCCCTCTCTCTCTTTCTCTCTCTCTTGTACAAGTGCTTCCTCATGTTGTATTTGCTCTATTCGTCTAGGTCCGCACCTCCACTGCTACTGCTGGCGCCGCTGCGGATGTACTCCTTGCGCAGCGCCGCGAGCTTCTCGACCTCGATCGTGCTTGAGATCTCGTCCTCAGGGCCGTCGCCGCTGGCGGAGCTGCCGCCCGTGGAGCTCACAGTCACGCCCCCTGCCGCCAACTGGGTCTTCTCGAGGTTGCGCTCGGCGAACTCGATGCAGTCAGCAAAGTAGTCGACGAGCTCCTGGCAGCAGAGCCCCTCGCGCGAGATGATCTTGAGCGGCGCGACCTCGACCTGTCGGTCCGGGTCGGCGTCCAGCGGGTCCTGAGCGGCCCCAGGCGAGAGCGAGATCTCGAGGCGGAACCGCTGGGGGTCGTCAGGCGCGTACTGGAAGCGCTCAAAGACGCGCACGACGAAGTGCGTCATGTAGCAGAGCTCCGGGATATCCTCGACCCACTTGCGCGCCTCGTCGCCCACAGGGCACTCCACGGGGCTATCGTCGCGCGCGCAGCGCAGCACGTTGAGCAGCGTGTGCAAGTGCGACTCGCTCGTGAAGTACAACCGCGTGCGCACCGAGCGGTGCGTTGACTTGATCTCGTGCTTGTTCTTGGCGTACGTCGGGTTGAGCCGGTGCGTGTGCAGCTTGAGACCGCGCGCGAGGTCCAGGTCGTCGCGAATCTTCATGAGCAACGTGCGGCACATGGCCGACCCGATGTGCACCTTCTCGTCCGCGTTGATGCCGTATTCCTGTGGCACGAGCGCGTGCGCGAGCGACGCCGCGATGTCCAGCAGCTCGCGGATGCTCGTGAGGTGCAGGTGCGCATTGTGGATCGCGTCGTAGCGGATGCAGTCGTGGATGTCCGGGATCTTGGACAGGTCGTACGTGTCGCTCTTCTTGATGTAGAAGTCCCGATGCAGCTTGGCCCAGCGCTCGCGCATCACCTCAAGCGTCTCGCGCCCGCATGGCTCCGGGTACTTGAGTTCCTCCTCGGCCAACGAACGCTTGCGAACCGCAATCCGCTTGGCCGCCTCGCGATCCTGCTTGCTGCCATTGTTGTTGCTGTCGTTTTCACTGTCGCGCGGCTCGACATACGCGTGCATGTGGCGACTCTTGTGCGCACCCAGCATCGAGTTGGCGCTGCGTGAGCGCTCGATAGCGGCGCCTGTCTGGAAACGCGACGCGATCGTCTCGAGCTGCTTTTTGGCGCTGTAGGCCTTGACCTGCGCCTTCTCCTGGATGGACTTAGTGAGCTGCTCCTTGAGCGTGTTGAGCAGCTTGTGCATCACCTCCATCTTCTTGATAGGCTGGTCCACCTTGGTCAGCGCCTGCGCCACGGACCGGATGAGCCGCGACTCCGAGTCCATGAGCTCGCTGCAGTTGTCCCCGCGATGGATGATCTTGTGCAACCGCTGCTTGACTTTCATTATGATCTCCTGCGCCGACGAGCCCGACTGGTCGAGCATCGAGTCCGCGTCCTTGGACTTGAGCACGAGCCCCACGAGGATCGGGATGAGATCGCCCTCGAGCTCCAGCAAGCCCTTGGCGAAGGACGCCGCCGTCTTCTGCACACGGCCCTCGTCGCTCGTGTAGATCTTGAGGTCGTGGCGGTACGTCGAGTGCAGGCGGATGAGCCCACCTTCGCCGCCCGGGTACATCATCTGCCGGAACTTCTGGCCCAGGTGCTCGGCCTGTTCCTCGCCCGAGTGGGTCAAGTCCCCACCCCACTTGATGATCAGCAGCAGCTTAGACACGCGCTTCACTGGCGGGAGTGTGGATGGCACAACGCCGTCCTCCTGATACTGATCCGCGTCCTCGTCGCCCTCCACCATCACCGCTGGTTCGTACACGTACTCCTTGGGCTTGAGCTGAACCTTGCGGTTAATCCCGACCAGCTGCCAACGCTGCAGGACGTCGCGCAGCGTGCGGTAGCCCTTGACGCGATCATTCGGGTCTTCGTCGAAGATCTCTTCGCGCTCGGCGAGGAACTGGAGAAAGTCCGCATCACGCTCCTCGTACAGCCGAATGAGCTCCTTAGCGACCTGCAGCAGGTGTTCGAGGTCCGCAACACCCTTGATCTTCAGGTCCTTCTTCTTGGCTGACGAGCCGACCTTCTGCTCATAAAACTGCAGGAACGACGGGTGGCACACGTTCATCTTCATCTTCTGCTTGGGCGTGCGATCCCCGTGGCGGATGACCGCGAGCACGCATCGGAGCTCCTCTTCGTGGAAGGCCGGGTCATTCTCGTCCACGCCTTCGGGCTCCGTCGGATGGTAGAAGCTGCCTCCCTTGTGCAGCGACGGCGGCTCCGAGAGCTGCGAGCCGAAGGAGATGCCGTCCGAGACGCGGAAGATCGACGTGCCAAAGGCCGTCGGGTCAAAGCCAAAGCCGCTCTGGGACCCCGAGCCGCTGAGGCTCTGCTCCATGTACTTGCCCAGCAGCACAGCGCAGTCATCGTAGTACTTCTCCGAGTTCTTAACGAAGCTCCAGCCATTCACGTCGCAGACGTAGGACGCGTCGTGCACACGCAGGATGTCGAAGCCGCAGATCGTCTGTCCGAAGGCGCGGCAGACCTTGTACGCGATCTCCTTTTCCTTGGTGGACAGGATCACGGGGTACCGCACCTCCTTGCCGTCTTCGTCGCGCATAACGCGGCCATCGAGCACGGGCGACTTGCGCGCTTCGGCGTGCGCATAGTTGGGGCCAACGGTGTACACTTTCACGTCCACGCCCTGCGTCGACAGGAACTCCTCGTAGATGAACGACCCACCCTGGCGCACCGTGTTGACCTTGGCGTCGAACTCGGACGAGCGGTTGCCGATCTTCCGGAAGAGCCGCTTGCAGCCGCCGCCGGCGTTCATTGGGTAGTAAATGTTGATGTTGTGGTCCTCACCGTTCACGGGCTTCTCCACAAAGGGCTTCATGATGCGCACGCCGTCCACTTCGATGAAATCGTCGCTCTCGACCACGACCGAGTTCGGTTCACCGCGGTAACCGTCGCAGTGGACGACCACGTGGCGCGGCGTCGGCACGTTGTGCTCCTCCAGCACGCGGTAGACGTCGCGGCGGTCCATGAGCAGGTCCTGCGGGTCGAGCGCGTTCACGACCACGGGATTGTGCAGTGCCACGTACGCCTTGGCCTTGTCGAGCGGGAAGCCCGTGGAGAAGAACGCGATGAGAGCGTCGCAGTGCGGCCAGCGCTCCACAGGCTCGTGCAGGATGCGCGCGTCGCCGAAACGCACGACGCGGAAGAGCCGCCGCGGCAAGCGCGAGAGGATCTCGACCATGGGTTGCGAGTGCGCCTTCTTGTCCATGACGCAGATGCCCACGGTGAACTTGGCCTCCGGGTGCGGCTCGTCGTCGAAAAAGTCGGTGCGGTCGTCGTCACTGGGGATGAAGAAGCCCGAGTCGTCGGTCGTGGACGCGGCGGACGGCGTTACGGACGCCGGGACGGTTGGCGGCAGCATGGCGCTGAGCTGGTTGTTGCTGGTGCTGGACGTGAGCGAGAGGGCGGACCGGTCGAGAGTCATGTTTGGAGGCAACTGAGGAGGTCTGCAGGCGAGGCGATGGCTGCCCTCTCGTCTGGCTGATTGGCGACTCTCTCTCGAGTTTCTTCCCGCCTGAAAGCAAACGGGCGAGAGGACCAAACCTGTAGAAATGAATACGGCGAGCCCACATTGCAAATCGTCGAAGAACGGGCGGCTTGTCGAACTGGATTTGTATTGAGACAAAAAACTCTACAATATCATAACCTTTAATATTTAGTGACATTGTGTGACAGGAGAAAATTGATTTTGAAAGGTAATATAGCACAATCGGAGCTTCAGGAATTTTTGATAGTTTCTGAAGTCACGAAAGTGGGGATTTCAGAAGAGTGACTGTAGCCATGTCACTATGAGCATGTTCGCCCGATGAGCACTGACGTGTCAGGCACCAATGGTTTGTTTACGAGTTACAAAGACGACAGAATAAATATACGGGATCTAAGCTACGCAGATCCACCTGCTGACCAACTACAGTCTGCTCTCACGCGCACGAAACGGAAACTTGTGCGCCGTCGACGTCAAAGTGCTTCAGCTGCGGACACTGTGCCGCGATGGAGCTGATGTGCGAGTCGTTCAGGCCGCGCGCAAACGACACGCTCAGTCGCTCCAGCAGCGCCATTCGCCTGAGCTCAATGCAGAGCGCCACGGGGTCTTCGATGATCTGGCGACACCCGCCAATGTCGAGGCTCTGGAGGTTTGGGCAGTGGGCGGAGATACTGGACAGCACTGAGAGCGAGAGCCGTCCTTGGCCACGCAACACGAGCTTCTCGAGGCGACCGCACTTGGACACGAAGTTCAGCAGCGCCTCGTCCGAGACACCGCCACGACTGCTGCCGAATGGGTTGCTGCGCGCAATATCCAGCGCTTCGAGGTTGCTGCAGTGCGTCGCGAGTGCCTGTAGCGCCACATCGCTGATGTTGCCGCTCCCACCGATAAAGAGCGCGCGCAGGTTTGCTCCGCAGTGGGTAGCGATCGCAACAACAGCAGCGTCGTTCACGTACGGGCACCCCTTGAGTCCAATTGAACTCAGCTTGTCGCAGGAAAGCACGAGCTTGTTAATAGCGAACGACGAGAGCAGTCGGCAGTGGCTGAAGTCCACTCGCTCGATCGACTTGGACTGGTGCATCCCCACGACTTCGAGTGCGTCATTCGTCAGCATGGGGCACTTTACAGCGCGGATCTCGACGAGCGACTGCTCGGACGCGCGCACGAGCACCGCAAACGCTTCATCCGTAAGCATCTTGCATCCAGACACCACCAACTCCTTCAGATTCGTGAAGCGTGTGCCAATTTCCAGGATCAGTTCGTTCGAGAACACGCAATTGATCAGCTCGAGCCGCTCAACGTCTTGTCCGTGCGCAGTGGCGATACGAGCCAAGAGCGCGTCGTTCTTCTGTGCGTCGTTGTCATCCCGCAGAGCAAAGCGTCTCCACTGGCCGGACTCCTGCAGCGTCTGATGCCATTGCGCGTCCACCTGCTCGAGGTTCAGCAATTCTTCCACAGCGAAGAAGCCGAGCATCTCGCGGCGAATGGACGCTGGCAGGAACAGCTCGTGCTGCGCAGTTCGCAAAGCGCTCTTTGTCACGCGCTGGGCGGTTGGTACCGCTCTGCAGAACGCGCTCTCGGCTGGGATGGCAACCGAAACACCCATCGTCCTGTAGCTCTGCGTCTCTTGAAGCTCGTGATCTGCAGCGTTCCGCTGTTGCAGCTCTCGTTGTGAGCACTCAGGCCTGTCACACTCCTTCTTCCCACATTTCCATCTCGGCGGCTGGTCATTCGGAGCCCTTCATCGACCGAAAATGTCGATGAGGCAAGCATCCTGGCTCTGATTGGTACACTGAGTCTCTTATAATTAATAAAATGGACCAATCACCAGGAGGCTTAAAGACACGTCTATTTATTAATTATAAGAGTTGCCGTCGAAAAACTGAGCTGTTTATGATTGGTGGTGCAAAGAAGCCGCATCGACAGCAATGGCCCACGGGAAAGCGGAGCTCCAACGACTATGCGTTCAAGCTCTCTGTCATTAACTACTTCGCGCAACACGGAGACACGGTAAGTACCATCTATAAGTTCCTTAAATTATGTGGGGGAGCGCGAAAGAACGCTAAAAATAGCTGGATAAGTGGACAAGGCAACGAGATCGCACAGAAATGGCGAGCTTATCAAAAACAAAGCACCAAAGACGCCATGCAAATTTAGGGCTGCTAAGTATTATCTGTCATTATAGCGCTGAAAATCGACTGCTGCCTCACAGGCGCTGACTGCCTGTTATCGACGCTATTTTGTGCCGCAAAAAATCCACAGGAATATATAACACCACTAATATTCAGCCAATTAGAGAGGGCCGTTGGCGGAAGAAAGAGGCGTTGACGAAATAAAGATGTTAGCGGATGGCTAAAAAAGCAATCATTTTCCAATCGAGCCGCAATGGCAAAGCAGCGCTCCGACTTGCTTATTGTGGGTACATGGACGCCTCGTTAGAGTTGCAGCCCCGCGTCATTGAGAAGGCGCTTAAGGAGGCCATGGACCGCAAGTACGAGCGAGTGTTCCTCACTGTGGGTAGCCCGAAGGACCTCGACCACCTCCACTCACGCGTCAAGCGTTATTCAGCGGCAGTACTGGAGATCAAGGCAGTGGTGCAGGAGCTCGCCAGCGTCGTCTGCGATGAATGGAAGGCTGACGTATTCTCTTTCATGCGTTTGCATCCTGGCGGCAGCATGCAAGCGCTCCACAAGAATTACACGTCCACAGAAACGACTCAAGGCACGATTCCTGGGTCGGCGACCATCGCACTGGAAGATAAAACGGCTCTCCGCGTGTTCCAGGGGTTCTGTGACGATCTCGGCAGGCGCACTGAGAAGATCGTGGAGATTTCTCCGGTTTACTGTCTCATCTTTCGAGGTGGTCTGATTCACATCGACGTCGGATTCCAGCAGCTGAACCACCGCCTTCACTGCAATGTCACGGTTGATGACCCTAGATGGGAGGCAGACGTCGTGCAAAGTGCCCGGGCTGCGGGTTACTTCTGCTCCCACTGTGGTGACCTCGAAGACGAGGACACGGAGAAGGTTCACCAGCAGTGTTTCACCTGTGAGCGCAATACCGCCTATGTGAAGAACAAGGAAGAACGGCGCAATCACGTGCAGGGGATATACCTATGTGGTTTCTGTAAGAACAAGATCTACAAGTCTGCTGGTGGTCTGTGATATCACAAGCGAGTGGAGCACGCTGGCCTTCCAAAGTAGGTGATATATACCGAGGTAAAATGACGTAACATTGAGGAAAAAATGTCATTCACTACTTGAAGTTGAACATTCACTATGTAGCTGAGACCACTTCAGGTTGAACATTCATTCTACAGGTAACATCTTGAAGTTACATGAGTGGAGTTTTGTTTGGAGAGCAAATGCAAGATGTATTGACTTTTTCTGGTTTGTATCAGTGGTTGCTCTCTTCTTTTTCCTTCTTGTCGCCGCATTTGTATACACACACTGTCGATAAGAGTTTACTAGTAAGTATAACATCGACAAATTCCCAAATACGGTTAGCCTGTGGCGTTCATGCCAAGATCATAAGCACAGCGTACTGCATGAGCAAGCTCTTCAGCATTATAGCCGCGCATGTCCTCATCATCGAAGCGCGCTGACCACACGTATACCCTGTCAGACAGGCGGATAGCGGCGACGGTCCCAACGAAGTTACTTGACTCGGTTGTACCATTTGTTGAGACCTCAAAGTTGTCTACCACCTTCCACTGTAGAGGATGTCTGAGTCGACGATTGAAAACCTTGGCGAAGTTCCTAATGTTGGAGTACTCGACGTGATCGCCCTCGGGAACAAGTGCGTGCTGGAGTGCTGGCGGCCGCCCGGGAGCGCGACGAATAGGGATTCGGCTCAGCGCCGCACTGATGTTGAGCAGCCAGAGAAGTGACAGAGTTGAGAGCGCATGCGAGCACACCCAGTCGGAATGGATGTAAGCCTCGCACGCACACTTCACAAAGTGTCGAATGTGCTGAATCGCGTCAACCGACCACTCAGGGGTCAATCCAAATCTTTCCATCGGCAGTTGCGGGCCAACACTGACGCGGTGCAACGACAGCTGCTCGAACTGGGCCTCTAACGCCATGAACTCTTCAGACACATGCCCGTCCAATGGCAACGTGAAGCGCCTGGCCCTGCCTTTGTTGACAGAGGCAGCCAACGAATTGGGCCGTCGACGATATGGCGGCTGTTGTTGAACAGGAACGTAATCAGACGCCTGTTCTTCCCTGTATGCTCCACCGATCGCCTCTGCCTATCGAGGCCGCAATCGCAGTCATACCGCCGTCGACAAGCTCCATGATCTCGTCAAGCCGAGCCTCGTTCTCCTTTGGGTTCAGCCATTGTGGTCGGCCATCAGGTCGCAAAAAATAACCCGCCGGTTTTTCCGTGTTGTTTCAGCAAAAGGCGAGCAAAAAGTATTTGAATTTAAAAAAAGTATATGTATACAGTGGTGGCAGGAAGTATAAGACCACCTCGTTTTTACGATGGTGACTCGAGCAAACAACTTTTTACGAATGTAATTACTGTTTCAATGCGCCTTCCAAAGACCAATCGTTTGGCGGTCTCCATTCTCCGATCCGAGCATTTCCCATGTCACAATAGAACATTACGCCTCAAGCCCCTGGAAAAAGATATAAGACCACTCAGCTCCAAGCGTCCGATACTACTCCAGGTGCGTTGTTTCTGTCTTTGATGCCGTTTTATATGTAAAGCACATGACTGACTACCATGTGTGCGATTTACAGAACGGTAGAAGAAGAAACCGATTTCCGAAGGGGACAACACCATCGGACTTCGAAAAGGGTCAGATTTC
>JAASFV010000773.1:0-15279 GCA_023334015.1 Globisporangium paddicum
CTTCGGCATCTTCCCTCTCGCGCTCGTATTCGCGGCACTGTTCGCTTCGATCGCCCAGAGCTACACTGGCCAGAGTCCGCCGCGAAAACACAGCGTCAGCGCTAACACCCACGAGAATCTGGTCATCAAGGCGGACGAGAAGACGACCAGCTACGGGACTATGGGTGACAGATCTGTTTAGGGCATGGCGGAGCGCAACGTTAGTTTATATATCGGACAAGTGCAGCTTCGCCAATCTGGCTTTCGCTGTGAGACTCATATGCCAATCGAAATCCAGTTTTCTATGTGCAAGTGTCACCTTTGTTTTGTTTTCTCTCACTCTCTTTCTTGACGCACATTCACAAAGTCCAATAGCCGTGGATGCTCGTTCTGAGCTAGTGTTTCTTCTTCGAGGCAATCAAGGTCTTAGCACGTTCCTGCGTCCGACGTGCCACGGCTTCTTGGGCGGCCTTGCGCGCTTCTTCCAGCGATGTCTTGGGGCCCTTGTCCGACGTCGTTTTCGCCTTTGTTGGTCCACGGCGCGGCTTCTTGGGTCCTTTGCCTGTCATTTCAGAATAGGGGGTATAAGTTAGCATGACCTCTTCACAGTGAACTCAGCCCAGACAGAAAAGTGAATAGTTCCGTACCAGCGCTGCTCGCGGGCGAAGGAGCATCCATATCCACGTCTTCGTCTTCCTGCTCGTGGCCACCCCCGTTAGATATCTTTCGTTTTTGAGCAGGCTCTGGCTTCACTCTAAATCTCATAGGGGTTACCTCGTGAGCGGCAGCGGCAACTGCAGCACGAGCTGACATCGCAGCGGCGTTTGCAGCAGCACGCGCAGCTTGAACTGCTTCCTCTCTCTTTGCAGACTCTTCAAGAGCCCGAATCTCCAGTTCCATCTTCTCTGCTTCCAGCGTCTCAGCCTTGCGTTTCATTTCCTCGATCTGTCGCTTCATCTGAAGTGCCTCCTCCTTCTTGGCAGTCTCTTCGAGGAAGCGAAGCTCCAGCTGAGCTTTCTGGTTGTCTGTCTCCGCTGCCTTGAGTTTCATCTCCTCCAACTGGCGTTTCAGCATTGTCGACTCATCTCGGCGAGCCTGCTCATCACGGAACTGCATTTGACGCGCGTGTTCTTCCTGCTGCTTCTTCTCCTCTTCATTCCGCGCTGCTTGGCGCTTCATCTCCTGAACCTGCTCCTCCAGCAGACGGGATCTTTCGCCCTGCGCACGCAGTTCGTCACGAAGACGCTTGGACTCACTGTCCTTCACTTCAAGAGACTTCTCAACACTCGATTTTTGCTCTGAATTTGCACACAACACACACAGCATTCGAATACACAAGTGTCAACCATCACGCGCAATTTCAATTGCAGGTAGACAAATACTCGAACCCACCGAGGATCTTGGCTTCCTTCTTGCGCGACTCGGCGTTCTCTCGTGCACGGGTTTTGCGTTGTTCTTCAGCCTCGTCCATTGCCTTCTTCTTGTCAATAGCTAGACCATTGAGCACCTTCTGGTTCTCAATTGCAGCCCTGCAGTCTCGCGTGAGACTCTCGCGCAACGACTTCGCTGTGTGCGTGCTGATGTTTGACTGAAATGACAGGAACTTGGCCACGAGCGTCTGCAACTGCTTGAAAAAGATCGACTCGATATTATCGTCGGTTGTTGGGAATCCGGTTGCTTGCACTTGTCGAAGGAACTCGGTCGTCAGGTTCGTGCGCAGCTCATTGTACTTTTCGCCCTGCTTTTTCACATCTTCGACTTTTTCAAGATCAAGGTTGCGTCGGAGGTAGTCATCTGTCAGCTACGTACATACAACAGAAAGGATTCGTTAGCAATCTGTCAAAATAAAATCCTTCAAATCCACGACATACCGTGTCGCCGATTTTCTCCAGCTCGATGCTCTTCGCCGACACGTCGCTCTTCAACACAGTCCATCCCTGCATTTTCTCCGAGACACTGACTTTCACTTGCTGAACAGCCGAGTCGATCGCACTCTTGATTTTTTCTTCAAGAAGAGGGAGCTTGCCATCCAGACGAAGCGCGATCTCCTTTTGCAAGTCATTGCGCGCAGCGAACCCGACTTCATTCAAAATCTGACGAATCTCAATCAAGTACCGGCGGTTTAGCTCGTCCACCAAATGGATCTTGTGCTCTTCCATATCCGCCTGGAAGTCGATCGTGATCAACGTGCTGCTCACGCCCGAATCCTTCACGATATTGCGCGTCAGTTTCAGACACAGATTGTCGAGCTCCTTCAGCAGTGCGGCCATCGTCACTGGGCGTTTCTCAGCAAAGCGCTTATCGATGATTGCGTGCGCTTCAGCGGTCATGTCAGCTTTGGCAGCACGGACGCGGTCCACGATTACAGTATTCGACTTCTGAATCGCCTTCTCGTTCACGACGTCAAGCTTTTCGAAGAGAATACTCGCGTGCTGCTTGATACGACTTGCCTCCGCCTCCACACGCAGCTTCCCCTGGGAACTTGCAGGGACGGCGTCCAGACGACGCAGCTCTCGCTGCAAGATTTCGGCGCACTTCTTCTGCAGCGTCTCGCTCCGCATGGGAATCAGACTCTGCTCGATCACGACGCACTCTCGCTTAAGCAACTTGAAGATTTCGTCCACTTCCTTTGAGAGTCTCTCGCCGACTTTCTCATTATTCGCGTGCACAGCTATGCGAATTTCTTTCTGCGCATACTCGTGCAGTGCCGCCTGCATCTCCTTGCGCACAGAGATGGGCGTCCCTTCCATTGACTCGCCGGCTTCTGCGATCATATACTCGATATCTTTGCGCAAGATCTTCTCGAAATCTGCCGACGACTGCACTTCTTCCACGCCCGCAGACTCGCAGTACGCTGAGATGGACTTTTCGCACTCGTCCTTCACGATCTTGGCCTCTGCGCGCACCATCGATGAATAAATAGATTCGGGCATAATCACCTGGTCGCTGTTGAGGGTCTCAACTAGTGCTGGCATGATCTGAGTCAACAACCGCGCTGTGAGAGGCTGGTGGTTGAACATCATCGGCGTCTGCAGCTGGCTCGAGAGGCACTTGCGCAGCTCACGCAGTTTCTCCTGGAACGGGCGCTGCAGTTGGTCAAAGCGGATCTTGTCGCGCAGGCTCGCCGTGTTTGCCACGGGCGCTGGAAAGAGCCAAATGTTGATCGACTCGAACGCATCCACGAGGTTTGTCCGCGCGAGGTTGCGGATGTTCACTTCCTCGCTGCGCCCCTTCTCCTTCTGAAACAGGTCGTTAAAAACTGCTTCTGGCGTCGACTCCACAAAGCTCCAGTCGCGGAAGATGCTACAAATGTCACGTCAAAGTAAGGGTTTAGCTGGCCTGCACGACACTATATCGCATAAACACATGCAAACGTACATGTGAAGGTGCCCAAACACTTTGGCGTTGTCGCCATCAGCAAGCTCGATGCCCTGCGCTGCTCTCGCTAAGACAGCTAGCAGATTGAGCATACGGTCGGGTTGCAGACTGTCTTTCCAGTTGAAGATCACAGTCTTGGACGACATAAGCACTGGTGACACCAGACGCGAGTCATCTACACGCATCATATCATAGCAGGCCACACAATAGAAGTTATAAACCAGCACATGTTCGATCACATGCCATAGTAAAATACGTACACGTGATGTCACGATCGCCTTGTCCTTCTGCATCAACGAACCCAATCTGGATCTGCTTGCTCTGTTTCACCGTAACTGGTGGACACCCATTCAACGCGCTGAAGTCGCTCAGTGGGATAAAGTGGCCCGAGAGGTCCACGCCCTGCGTGCACGGCTCGCGCAGATTCGAGATCTTGAAGAGGTCCTGCTGGTCCGCAAGCAGGTTCATGAGGAAGCTCTTGCCCTGGCGCGCCGCGCCAAAGATCGAGATGAGGTTGATCTGCTGGTCACCGAGTGGCTGCAGCACCTCGACCGCGGCTTCCTTCGATACGAACATGCGGTCGCTGCTGCGGCTTGCGTCGCGATCCGATGACGGCCCCATGCCGAGCCACTTGACTGCCTGTTGATGGCAAGTTCAACCCACAAGATATGTACATGCGGTTCGAGAGATAACGCAGGAGTGAGATTGAGTGCGTGTGAGTGTACTAGAGAGTCAAACACATGGCCACACGCATTGGTGCAGATCCATATCGTGGTGATGCACGCACCGGTCGTCCCGCGGGCTTGCTGCCGAAGAGCATGCTCTTCCACCCGTCCATGGCTCGCTTCTTGGTGCTGGTTTCCCTTTTTTGGTGAGTGTGGAATTCAAAGAAAATAAATGAGAGAATGATGGCTTCTTCGATTCTCATTGGTCAAAAATAGCATATAAATGGTATTTTTCGCCTCTCATTGGTCAAAATTAGATTCGAACTCTGTCCATGGCAACCGCGCCTTGATTGATAACGACGAGACCGGCGGTGGTGGCGGCGGCGACGAGATGTTCCGCAGCAAGAAGAAGAAGAGCGCGAGTGGCGCACGCAAGCGCAAGGACATCGATGCGGACTATGGAGACGAAGCAGCTGCGGATGTCGTGCTCACTGGCGGCGCAACTGGCGAGCAGCAGGAGCAGACGACGTCGGAAGGAGATGGCGATGCGGTCATGCGTGACGACGCAATAGGCGATGGCAATGGCAGGCAAGAGACTGCAGGTGACGGAGAGCGCGGTCCAGGAGGTGACGACGATGAAGTTGACGAAGATGCACTGCTGGCGCGCATGCGGGACCGGAATGCGAAGCGGGGGAAACTTAAGAGCGCTATGACATTCAGCTCGAAAGCCAGCAGCAGCACGAACAAGAGCGCGAATGATGCGGCGATCCACATGCAAAGTAATGCATTTGGATCACTGAGTTTCGCAGACGTTGAGGCTCACAAGACCAGCGGTAGCTCTCCCACGAAGAACAGGAATAAACGACAGAGCCGAATCAAGATCCGACCGAACTTGCTCGAAGAAGGAGAAGAACAGATCGAAGCGCAAATGCGTGGCTCTGGCGATGAAGAGGGCGAAGACTTTATTCCGCTGAATGCCAAGCTTATGCAGAGCCGTAAGAAGCGCAACCGCGTCACTTTTGGTGTGCACTCGAGCAGCCCAAAGTTATCCAAGATGACGGAAGTCGACGAGCCAATAGATAGCGGCGACGGCGGTGAAGATGACGAAGACGACCCGAGCCGCAAGTGGGAAGAAGAGCTCATGCGTCGTGGCGGACACCATGCTCCGCTGACAGAGATGTCCAGAGGGAATTCTGCTGATGGTCGTGGCTCAAAGAAAACGTACCCGACCCGTAAGAAAGTGCCAAATGGATCGCTCTCCGATGTGCTCACAAAGCTGCAAAGATCTTTTGACGCTGCGACTTTCGAGAACGACCGCGCAGCACGCGAACTCGTGCATATCGATGCCGAGATGCTGTTGATCGAAGAGAGTACGCGGAAGCAGCGCCAGGAGCTACTCACGAGTAGCGAAGAGTTCGAGTATTTCCAGGTCATGGAGGACTACGTGAAGGGTCTGAGCTTCTGCCTACGAGAGAAAGTGCGCGAGATCGATGCGAACGAGAAGGAAATCGCGAATATGCGCGTCATTAACATCCGCAGCATCCGCGAGGCGGAAGTGAAGCACGCCCGCGAGATTGCAAACAAGCTGGTGGAGACTGGTGCGATTGCAGACGCGGATATACGAGGATTAAGGATTTTGGACGCTGCAGATGGCAACACCGTTCTCCCGGTTATCTTCAGCAGTGGACTGAGCAACGAGGTCACAGAGAAGCTCAAGCGAGGCTTTGTGGATCGCACTCCCGCGATCCAGCAGGAGGACAGTACGTTCGACGTGTTTGCAGATGCGGTGGACGACATGAACTCCATCCAGCACGTCTATGGTCGCTTCCAGGAGTGGCGCTCCAAGTTTCCTGAGATTTACAAGAACTGCTACTGCGACATTGCGCTCGAGAAGCTATATGCGCCGTACGTTCGCGCCGAGCTGCTCTTCTGGGACCCGCTGAGTGTGGCCAAACCCACGGGTACGGGCAAGGCCTGGGGCTTTGAGAGCTTTGAGTGGTTCAAAATCTTGCGCCAGCACGTCAGAGCACCCCAATCGTCTTCAGTTGAGTTCAATGGCTCTTTCGAAGTGGATGACGGGCCAGTGGTTGCGCAGATTCGAGATGTGGTGCTCGCCAAGGCCCTGGACGCGATCACGTTGTACTTTGACCCGTTCTCCGCTCTCCACACGCGCAGCATCTGCGTCCTATTGGAGGAGCTAGCCAAGTACGACGGCTACACGCAACACTGTGCACACGCACTCACTGGTCTCGTCATGGCGGTCACGTCGCAGTTTACCTCCGAGTCCAAGCTCATCCCACTGATTGCGGTTCGTGAAAACAGACAGCGGACTGATGGAGCGACGAGCTACGACTTTGCGGCTTATCAAATCGGTCGTTTCAACGCGCTGCTAGACAACCTGCTCACATTTTTCGTGGCCCTGCCGCGAGATGCCACCGCCGGCTCCAGTCAGACAACCGGCTTCCGCTGCGTGATGCAGGTGCTGCATCAGCTCCTGGCGTTCCTGAGCCACTGTCAGCGCGTGCAGAAGATGCTCCTGGTGTCACAGGCCATGCAAACAGTGACGCAGCTCACGGCGTCGCCGTACCTGCAGCAGCTACTGGCCTCGTCCAGCCAGGAGCAAGAGCTCAAGCACATCTTGACCCTCTTCGCGCCGTTTGTAGCCATTTAGTTGGATGTACCTCTGCTCCAGGTTTGTTATTTTCAAACATAGAGGTCTCTTTGCTGGTCAACACCTATATAAATCCCAAATGGGTACAACTAAACAGGTTTTTAAGCATGCTATACAGGTTAACCAGCATTTTCCCGCGAAAAAAAACAAGAAGTGAAAAAAATGGTGCCACCTGCTGCCGATGGAGATGGCGATGGCGACGGCGACGTACTGAGCGTCAAGGGCACGGTGACGCTCGCATATCCGCTACGACAGCTGCAGCAGTCGCTCAATGCGAGCGCCGCAGACCTGTTTACAATGGGCAACGGCCCCTGCAGCGACGACGCGATGCAAGTGATGACTATCCAGCTTGACAACGACAGGTTCCCCATTGCATCATGTGATTCGATTTCTCTGCCCATTGATGAGGTGCACTGCCTCACACTCCTCCGTTGCTTCTTGCTTGCTGTCGTTTTGCAGCTCGCACGCCTCGAGCGTGGTGTTTTTCTACGACGCGTGGGCCGAGCGCATGCGATTCCTCCAGCGCTTTGTGAGTCGCTGTCCTCACTAAACACGTTCGCGTGCCTTGCGGTCTTCGTTATCACTAACTGAAGCCATGCTCATATACATATCTGTCTCCTGCATAGTACAAAGTGCGCATCCGAGGTCGCGGAATCCTCACATTGCTTTGGGACGTCGGCGGTGAAGACACCCAGGACAACCAGCCCTGCTTCGTGGTGGCCGAGAGACACCTCGTGAAGCGCGCGCTCGCGCGCCTAGGGCTCCTGAATGAGCTACCGAAGGGGTTCAGCATCGAGATCACGTATGAGGAGCCACAGCGGCTGCCGGGCGTCGACCAGCTGCGCTACCTGGCGCCAAAGACCATCCACACGCGCGATCTGCGACCAGGTACGCTTTTTATTATATTTTATTTATTCAGCCCACATGCATTTTTTGTTTGTTTACTATGATGTGCTATTATGCAGATCCCAAGAACGCAGTGGCTCCACCACTGATACTTCAGGCATCCCGACCGGTAGGTCATGCGGCCATTGTGCTGAAGCCTCTGACTGAGTCGAGATATTACATTTGTTGACATTTTGGTGGCATTTAGCAGAATGCCCGCGGTAAACGCACTCTTCACCAAGCCGCCGGCGCATATACGTACACATCTCTGGGCGACTTGGTTTGTGGGAAAGCGTCCGTCTACGGCGTCGTGGTCAACGTGTCGCTGCCCAAGCGGACAAAGGGATGGGATTACTCGGTGAGATTATTGTTAGTAGCGAAATGTGTTAGTCTGGCGATATCTGACCAACACATTTTATATAATTGCAGATGACAGTGCACGTGGTGGACGAGAGCTGTCCAGAGCGCCGTTATGCGATCCAGATCGTGATTTTCTACCCGAGGATTGACCAAATGCCGCGCGTGCTGGTGCGTATTCGTGTTGAAATTATGTTTGAGGGGATGATGACAGTCTTGGCTTTCTAACGTGTATGATTTTGTTTACTATCTCACAGTTTGTCGGTGATATTATTCGCTTCCACAGACTTGAGGTCAAGCGATACAATGCGAACCTCCAGGGCGTGAGCGTGTGAGTCCTTCTGAAGTCTGTCCATTGCGTACTTTGGTCGAGATCTGCTAACGTGCATGTAATTATTTATTGATTATTCCAACATGCAGCCCCAGATTCACGCGACACTTAGTGATTCGCCAGAACGAGCAGACTGGCGAGCTCGAGCAGAGCACGTGCTCCGAGTCGTGGACGTTTGACGAAGCGGATCACGAGCGTGTGCACGAACTGCTGTACGTTGAGACTACAATTAAACCTGAAAACTTGGAAATTGGCTTTCTGACAATTTTGTGCATTGGCTTCATTTGACCAGGAAATGGTCGAAGCAGGCATTGCGTGATGACCCCACGTTTCCCCCTGGGTATCCGCAGCCGCCCAACTTGCTTGCTGATTGGATCTTCCCTGGCAGCTTCGTGGACCTCGCCGTGCGCGTCTTGTGCGTCGTCAATGAGGATGACGGTTTTCGACATAGCTTGATCGTCTGGGATGGCTCGGGGGACGCCAACGGTTCCAGCAGCCGCTGTACAGAGTTCCTCGAAGGCAAAAGCATTGAAATCCCATCACAAGGGCTTCTGAAGGAGATCTCGTTTGACTCGTGCTGGGGATTACTGCAGGATTTTGGCTTCACTGAGCTGGGGTTGTTGAGCCACTGGTGTCGCTTCCGCAACCTCGCGGTCGTCGAGATCGAAGGAGCTGATGCTGGAGGACGAGCGATGCTGCGCTTCCGAGAAGGCTCTTCGCTCGTGTTTCTGCCCGAGTACGTACAGGACGTACAAGCGCGCGTGGGGATTACCAATCAGGCGCCTGCCTCACCGTCAGAGCCATCGCAACAAGATCATGCGCAAGAGACTGGACCTCCACCTGACAGCAACGTGGAAAAGCAAATCTGGACGCTGGTGCCCGAGTTCATTCGCTATGAGGTGCCTATCACATCGCTGCTCGACGTCCGCCACAGTGAGGTCGTGCCGCGGAAATATCACTGCTCAGCTCGCTTCAAGACGATTTGGCCTGCAGACATCACGAAAATCGCAAAGTCGCAGCAGTCTGGAGGGTATATCTACTCCTTTGTGGTGGGCTTGGAGGACGATTCGGGCTCGATCGACGTGATTGTCTATGGCAAAGACGCGGTAGGTATATGTGGATGGAGAGTTGACACCTCGATTCGAGTGGCTCACTTCTTATCTTGTTGTGCTGTCATTTGCTTCTTCTTCACCACAGGAGCATTTCCTGCAGGGAATCCCGCCCTGCGACCTTACCACGAGCACGAGCTCGCGAATCGTGCTGGAGAAGAAGCTCATGGGGCTTCTGAAGAATCCGCAGCTGCAGCGCTGCTGCATCAAGTCGTACCACCCGTCGTCAGCGAGCGCCTCAGGCAACAGAGCGAGCGTGCGCTATCGCCTCTTCGACACGCTGCTACAATGAAGTTTGGCTGGTGAGGAGATTTGTTTTGGGTCTGATGAGTTGTAGACAGGACTTGGTGTAATCAAGAGTGGCGAGATCTGTTCTGAAGTTTTGCAAGACGAAGTTAACGAAATCTATGTAATCATGCAGCAATGAAGTGTCTTTAAACTTGAGACCTTCCCGTGTTCACCCGCCAAGGCTTGATATCGAGATGCTGTCTGCTTTCGAGTCTTCGAGTCCCAGTTCGCCAAGTCGCCCCTGTTGCTGAAGCTGTAAAATGTGAACAACATGAGATTAGCCAGCTTGCAACATCCATACCACGTAGCGCAACACGGTCACCAACCTTCTCGAGCCAATAGAACTCGTTGTCCTGGGGAGTCAAGCCAAAGTTGCCACCGAGCGCCGTGTGAATCGCCTGGGACTGGAGCATCTGCTGGGACATGGACATCCCCATGTGGCTCCCGTATATCATCGTGTCCCCAAGGCGCATGGATTTCTCCATCTCTTCTTCCTTGAGCTGGCCCAGTCGCTGGATGAACTCTTCACCTTCCTGAGCGCCGATCCACTGCGGGTGGTTCTGCTTAAAGTTAATGAACGACCGCTCCATCTTTAAGTCGTGACCGTACTCCTTAAAGTCAAACTCGGCAAAGCGACATACGGCGCCGATCTTGGGCAGCAGCAGCGAGTGCGAGCGCACAAACAGCAGGATCTCACGCGCGACACGAGGGAGCGACACGCACAAGATGTACGGCGCCATGACCACCGACAGACACTCTTGCGCGAGCAGAACGCCCTTGAACGGGAAGAGCGACAGAAACTCATCGCGCACATCGTACGATTCGCAGCGACCGCGCCACTCCTTGGGGAAGTAGTGCGTCTCACCAGAAAGCTGCATCATGGCTTCTTCGCTGTCGCCATTCACCAGAAACGGCGACGCGGAGGTTGTGAACGTGCGCGCAAACGCAAAGATGCCCGTTGCCATCGTCAGGTACCAGAGCAGCGGCGCGCCGCCGAGCGTAGTCTCCAGCAGCAAGGACTCGTCCATGAGACTGATACCGATCAACACAGCCATGATCGAGCTCGCGCAGAACGAGACGCCTCCAGCGACAATTGCGCCAACGCCGGCTGGGAACATCGACAGATAGCGCTCGGCCGCTGGGTACGAGCGCGCCATGCGGGCTTCGAGCACATGCGGGAGCTCATTGTACTCGCGGAACTTCCAGAGCGCGTACGAGCTCCAACGCCGCGTGCCCAGGTAGTTCTGGCGGTTCATGTGCCACTCCATCGCGAGCATGAAGAAAAAGTGCGAGATGCGGTACAGCAGGATGAACGGCGTGAGCACAAAGTTGATCACGCCGGCGACCAGGAAGCGCTTCTGTAGGATCTTGGTGTCGTGGATGAACACGCGCGAGAGGTTGTTGTCACCGTCAAGCATCTGGTCCACGAGGCAAATGTTCAAGTTGCACTCCATGTTGCGTGAGAACATGACGTGGCTCGTGGACGCGAACTGCACGAGCGGCGGCAGCAGGTTCGCGCTCTGGAACAGCGAGTGGTTCATGAACGCGATCAAATAGTTCTCGCGGCGCATGATGCGTCGCGCAAAGTCGTGCGGCGTCGCGAGCAGTGCCGGGTCAATCTGCAATCTGTAGGACGAGATCTGCTTGAGGTGCTTGGGCGCCTTGTTCGCACCCACGAGGTCCAGCACGCGGTTCACGACCTCGTCCCACGTGACAGTCTGCAGCTGGCGCTCGTCGATATGCAGTCTGCCCTCATCAAGATATGACCAATACGTTAGCAAGTTAAATCAACCGTACAGGATTGCATCCCAGAAGTCCACAAGATCGCGTACCGTCCACTGTAAAACGCAGCCATGTCGTGGGCGTCGCGCAATGTCCCGACAAGTTGCAGCGCGCGGAAGAGCCAGTAGCCGAGGAACATGACAAAGTAGAACGACGTGAGCACGGTCCCGATGCTGCTGGTCTCGTCGGCGCGGCACGTGACGAACTCCTCCAGGTCGGCGCCGCATTTTTTGAGCGGGTCGTGGTTGTGATTGCACGCGATAATCTTGCGCCACTGCACGCAGCCCATGAGAAAACTCGAGAGCGTGACACTGAAGAGGCCCGTGGTAAGCGCCACGAGCTCCACGACCGCGATCGACCAGAAGCCCTTGTGGTAAAAGTAGTTATACAGGCTGATGAGGAACGCGTCGAGGTTCGCCACACGCCCCAGTTCGTCCGGCGCGTGTGATATGCGCGCCTGCCACGCGGAGGGTCGCTGGTCCTGGTGCTGTGCACTAGCCTGTCGTCCTGAGCCGCGCGCGCTTTCCACGACGTTGCGGAAGAGGTTTGAGATCGCCGGGAGGTGCACGTGCGCGCGTAGCGACGGCAGCGGGCCGCCATTGTTTGGAGCAGAAGCAGGGCTACTACCTGCGGATGCCTTGTCACGCGGATCGTGTGGGCGGAGGCGCGAGCGGTCGCTGAAGTCGGAGTGGTGATGGTGCGCGTCGTCGTCCTTGAGCTCGTTCCAAAGCAGTTCGTCCTCTTCTTCCGCGCCGCCGCCGCCCGCGAGAAGCGACTCGTCCATGGTGCTCGCAGCAGAGAGTGAGTGGAGTGCGCTGTTCCGTGTGTGAGTCGTACACGCACGCGGAGAGAAGAGAGGGCGCAGTTGAAGCGTCTTCTTCCCGTCGTCTTCTCTGTGAGTCGGCTCACATGCGGAGAAAATGCAGGATGTACAGTTGAACACTTTGATAAGTACGAAACATATATTCTGTTAAGTACGAATACTCAGAATGTAGGGGAGTAACCACGAAATAACCTCATCGTTATGCTAAAACGCTGGCTGAACCAAGTTTTGCCTCTCGACGTCTGAGATACCTGGCGAGGTGATGGTCTCCGTTAAAGATCATCACCTGGGCACCTGCTGTCCATCACTGCAGAGTACTGAGTCCAAGTCTCATCATGCATACCTCATTGCGACGCTTGATGGGCTTCCACGAGTCCCAGTCACAGCACCGAGTTGCAAAAGTCTGTCGGTCGGATTGGACGTGTGACGCTGATCACTCCTCCTAAGTACGAATTGATGACAGATGCGCTTTTTGGTTGTGCATCACATGTGTCATTCGCCAATCGCCAGCTCCAGGACGTCGCGCAATGAAGACAACAGCTCTGTCGTCGTCACGGCCGCTGGTCACGCGGCTGCTGCGCCGTGCCAAGTACTACGTGCTCATCAACGCCTTCATCTGCGGCGTCGCGTACGCGAGCCACCAGCTCGTCTCGCACTTCCAGGCACAGAGCAGCGCCAGCAAGAGCTCAGCTCTCCTGGCGGTCTATGGTGCGACGCTCATGCGTATCGCCGGCATAGTGCTCTGGTTCGACTGGATCGCATCCATGAAGACCAAGATCCTCGGCGCCAAACGCGTCCAGCTCACCTCTGCTCAGCGACAAGCGATCTACCTGCGCATCCTGTGGCTCGTGGTGCCCACCGAGTGCGTATCCTACTGGCTCGCAGCTCCATCAATAGCAACCGAGTCATCAGCTCAAGGCGTGAGCCTCGGCTCGTTTATGAACGAGTTCGCGACCTTTATCCCCAAGTCGCTCGCCTTTGAGCTCGTCTTTGACCTGTTCCACTACGGAGCGCACTGGCTGTGCCATCAGTCCACATGGCTCTACCAGCACGTGCACAAGCGCCACCACATGCACCTGCATCCGTGCCCTCTCTCCACGTACGAGCAAGACGCCATCGACTTGTGCCTCACAAACGTGCTGCCATTCCTGCTGGCGATGCGCTTCGGGTTCTCGCTCACGGCGCTACAGCTGCACCTGGTGCTCGCCTACAAGACGTACGTCGAGGTCGCGGGCCACTCGGGCCTCGAGATCAAGGGCTTCTCCTTCCCGCAGCTACCGTGGCTCAACGACGTGGTCGCCATCTGCCTGCGTGTGCACGACCACGACCTGCACCACACGCACCCGAAGTTCAACTTCGCCAAGCGCTTCTCGCTCTGGGACAAGCTCTTCGGCACCTTCCGTCCTGGCAAGCCCGAGTTCGAGACCACCGAGCTGGCAACAAGGGAGCCATGCGCGCGAGCAAACTGAACTATCCACCAGCCTGTTTATATAGACTGTGGTGGTGTGTGAATAGAGAACGGATACATGCTGAACATACTAGAGAGCTACATGTTGTACGTTTATTCCCTGGGCAGTGAGTGAGCTGTGAAGCTAATAGATAGCTCTCTCAGTATATTGCCGCCGTGACAACAAAGGCTGATTGCTTCAAAAGTTTTTTCGTTACTCGTGGGTTCCAAGGCTCTCGACGAGAGGTCTCAAGAGAGAGGAACATGTGCGGGCTTCTTGACAGCGATAAACACGAAATGCAGGCGGTGCTTGGGTCCCTTGCTGCAGTAGTTTGCTCCTCAACGGACTCGCCAGTAGCTTAAGTTCGCGAGCTGCCAGCCCTCGTGACTCAACTACCTCTGCACGACCACTAATACACCAGCTTATCGGAGATGGTGCAAAGCTCTACGGCACCAGGATACGCGTCACTTTGCGAGAGGAGAGAAACAGAAAGGAAATTCGACTTCGTGGAGCTCTCCACCTCATACACATCTGGATAGCTAGCTACATAAAGAATCAACAAGATACACATTGAAGTGCACAGGTTCGGGAGTCCGATTTTCAGTGAGTAAATGTGAGAGCCCAGTGCCTCGTCCACAGTTCAAAACTTGTTTTCTCAAACTTACTCACTAGTAGCCGAGCGAGGAGGCTTCGTCGTGAAGCGGAGTGAATTTTGCTGAAGTTGGGGCGTTGGCGAAGCAATCTACTGTGGTAGTGTTGGCGGATCGGACGAAATGTCACCTTCTGAACGTCAGCACGAGAGCCACCTGGATGACATACGATAAATTATTTAAAAACTACAGTAACGCGTAATGCAAGTCGGCCTGGTTGGGTGGACATACTCGTGTTGTCCATCTATCCATCTATGCACGAATGGTTTCTCAATGCTATCATTTATACTATGAATCGGATTTTTCACGCTTCTGAATACTCTGCGCGGAGGTCTCAAACGAGTTCAGTCCCATCGTAGGAGTATAAATGATATGCCGCGTGTGCTCTCCTTGCAATAGCATAGAATTACGAGGCTGAGATCGAAGGCTGATTCATCTATACAGCGGTTAACCTCAGGTTGACGTGGGCATCCTCAGCCAACTTAGAAGCAAGCGCACCAGCCAGGCAGCGTTTGGATCATCCAGCCTCGTCACTCAGCTCACTCTCACACTTGCCTCCAAGTCCACAGCCACATCCCATCCCTCTCGCCACCGTCTCGTCATGAAGACTCCAGCCGCCGCGCGTCCCCCGAGCACACTGCTCACCCGCACGATTCGCCCCGGGCAGTGTTTTGTGATCGTCAACGCATTCATCTGCGGTGTCGCGTTCGCGAGTCACCAATTCGTGACGCACTTCCAGAACGTCAGCAGCATCAATGTTTCGTCGCTCCTCGCGATGTACGCTGCAGGACTCATGCGCATCGCCGCCATGGTACTCTGGTTCGACTGGATCGCATCCATGAAGACCAAGATCCTCGGCGCCAAACGCGTCCAGCTCACCTCTGCTCAGCGACAAGCGATCTACCTGCGCATC
>JAASFV010000774.1:0-15277 GCA_023334015.1 Globisporangium paddicum
ATTTGATTTAGCTTTTCAGCTTTGTTTCGATTCATTTGAGCTATTTGCTTTCATAAAACGATGCAAAATGCGACGGGAAGCCTTCCTGTCGTTGTCCGGTGCAATATCGCAAAACCCCCACCAAACTGCGTAATTTAACCTTATCCCTGCCAAATTCGATGACACAAAACATAGATTTTCTTCTTCAATTCGAGCTGTTTTGTACAGCAAAAAATAGCAGAAAATCGCCACAATTACCAGCTATCCTGGCGTTTTTATCGCGCTCAAAAATTCGATCTGGTCATGAAGTTATGGACGGAAAAACCAAATGTGGATACTATGTCCGGACAGAGAAGTACGTCTGTGTTAATCCGAGTAGATCCGGATTTATTTTTTCACGGGACCTACTGAAAACACCCATTTTGTATCTGTTGGCTCAGGTGTTAAATCCGCATAGAAGCCTGTGTTTTTTCAAATTTCGACAGCTTGATTTCAAATTCAGAGGAGCACCAAGAATGTATAATTTGAGAAGACCTCAAAATCGATAGGACAATTCCGCAAACATATCAAATTAACCATATATGGTACACTGTACCATACAAGATTTTGTTATGGTACATTTCTGGTACAGAAACTCAACTCGGCTCCAGACGAAGAAGAACGTGAAGAGCTCCGAGGAGCGAGAATGGATCTAAAGGCCGTGATGACTGCGGGCGACGAGAACAAGGAGGTGACAGACATCGCGCAGCAGCAAGACGAAGAGACGGCTGAGGCGCTGCGCGCGTTCCGCCAGAGCGTGCTGCACCGCGACGCCAACGGTATGGAGACTGAGAGCGACGACGAGCAACGACATACTACAGTGAGTGGTGGCAGGAAGAAGAAGACGACACCTCGGCTGACCGCTGCGAACACGAAAAATCGCGATCTAGCGAATGCGAAGGCTGCATTAAAGAAGCGCAAGCGTAGCGACTCTGCACCGGAGAAGAGCATCACGAACAGCTCGTCAGTCACTGTGAGCGCGGAGAGTCGCCGTCGCTCCGCTGGCGCTGCGCAGAATGAGGGCTCGTCGAGACCACTGCGGACGCTCTCTAGTGACAATGGCCATGACGGTAAGAACCACAAGGCAGCTTCAGTGGTGGGCACGCCAAGTAGCAACATCCCAGCGACGCAAGCGTTTGCATCCCCGCGGGATTTCTTCGTCGCGCCCGCGGGCGGGGCCGTGGATGCCAGCCACGTCGTGTGCACTCTATGCCAGGTACTCATCGGCAGTCGCGTGTTCACACTCAAGCGCCACTTGTATCGTCACCACCCGCAGGTCTTCCGCCTCCAGACTGATGGCAATGATACGATGACTGGCTCAGCAGCAGCTACAACACCAAGGAGCTCTTCGCAGACAGTGGTGGCTCACGAGCCTGTGGTGAAGCTCAAGCTCGAGGCCTCACTGACACCGGTGACGCCCACTGGTTCATCAAAGAAAGCTTCAAAGCGCAGGACCTCAACGGGTGCTGATGAAAAGATGAATGAGGCCTTTGTAGCGTGGCTCGAGTCGGATTTGATCCCGATGAAGGCGCTCGAGAGCGCGCTCTTCCACCAATTCCTATCGGAGATCAACCCGCACTTTAAGGTACCCGAGGTCGTTGTGCAGCCAAGTGATCGAGTACTGTCCCTAGCGGCAAGTGGTAATGACAAGGATTCAGTGGTGAAGAGTGAGCTGCGCCCTCGCGTGATGAAAGGCCTATGTCTCCAGGGCAACGGCAAGGCGCCAATGCTACGTACAGACCTCGCGATCCCAGTCCCCACGCGAGACGAGGCGCTCATTAAGATCGTACGCGCGGGCATCTGCGGCACGGACCTCATGATGATCGACAACTACAAGCCAGGCTTCAAAGGGGTGATCGGCCACGAGTTTGTCGGCATCGTCAAGCAAGTTGGCTCGAGCGATGACGTTGCACAACAAGAGTGGCTCGGCAAGCGCGTTGTAGGCGAGATAAATATCCCGTGTGACGCTGACGAGTGCACCACGTGCAGCCGCGCTGCGGCCAAGGACGCGCAGCCCAGACAACAGGTGAAGCGCCGCAATCACTGTCCGAACCGCTCCGCACTCGGCATCGTCGACAAGGACGGCGTGTTCGCCGAGTTCATCACGCTACCGACCGCCAATCTGCACGTCGTGCCAGATGGTGTCGTGGACGCGCACGCCGTGTTCGCGGAACCGCTCGCAGCCGCGTGCCGGATCCTCGAGCAGCAGACGATCCATCCGCAAGCACGCGTGGTGATCCTGGGTGACGGGAAGCTCGGTCTGCTGGTTGCCGAGGTGCTCCACGCACAACAACAGGGCGGCGCGAACGAGATTACACTCATCGGCAAGCACAGCGAGAAGCTCGCGCTCATGAAGCACATTGTGGCACACACGCTGACGCTCGACGAGGTCATGAGTGGCAATGGCCACGATTCAAAGGACTTTGATGTGTGCGTCGAGTGCACGGGCACGCCGACGGGCATGTCGTTGGCGCTGCAGCTGTTGAAGCGCGGCGGGACGCTCGTGATGAAGTCGACGTGTTCAGCCAAGCGGTCGCCCGTGGATCTACCGCTCGTGCTCGCTAAGCAGGTGGAGGTTGTTGGCTCGCGCTGCGGGCCGTTCGACATGGCCATGGCGCTGCTGCGCGACCGCAAGGTCGACGTGCAGAAGTTCATCCACGGCGTCTACCCTCTCGAGCGCGCCGAGGCCGCGCTGGCGCACGCAGCAAAGGGTGGGGCCCTGAAGATCCAGCTCGTCATTGCGTGAGTGTTGATGGCGACCCTGGCGGGGCTCTGTGGGATGATGGCACATGCACAAGAGCCAAGAAGCAATGGAGGCAGTGTCCATTCTGCTGGCGCGAACGAGTGGTGGACAGACACACTTCTTTTCGCTGCCACCACCAAGCAGCTTGTACTAGCTGGTGGCAGCGAAAACAAGTGTGTGTCTCGCTTGCATGCGCTCTAAACATTTGCTGAGTTGTCTCTATAATAATAAAAGAAAAGATTATCCCAAAATGAAAAGATACTTTTGCCGTTACATTTTTGCCGAAAAGATACTTTTGGTAACAGTCGCGCAACGTTCGGGCGTTAAGTGGCTCGTCTGTACGAGACTGTTATTTTATCCCGAATACTGTCATAATCATATAGAAATGAAGAAAAGATAGTTTAGAATTAATGATCAAGAATAATATATACAAGTACTTGATAAAAAATTAGTGATAAATTTACTGGTTTAAGTGAGATAGTACTCTGTCACTTTTACACGACTATGACAGTATTCTGGACATAATAAGCTCGTTTGAGGCGTTACGTGGCCCGTCTGCGTGTGCCAACTGCGAAACGCCCACATAAATTTTCATCAGTCCCACTGTTGATTCCCGTGGCCGACCGACCACAGCGACCGACCAGGATATCCTGTTGAAATGGCTCAGCTTTTGTTGATGAGGCAAAGTTGGATGGACGCAAAATAAAATGAATGGCTTCGCCAAGATACAAAACCAAAAAGCCAAGAAAAGATGCTGGATTTGTATGGATTGTGTATGTGAGAGCGCATGTAGAAGCGTGCTGTTCAGCAGTTTCTAGAGGAGGGGCCGCTCGAAACGCCTGCACGATGGCGTTTCGACTGCGTCGTTTCGCCAGAAAGTAGCAAAATCAGAGCCCTCAATGCAAAACGGAACTGGCATAGACAGACCACTGGACTGCAAAGCTCAAGAGCAAGCTCGTCGCTTTGAGGTTGCAGCGGGCAATCCACTCTACTCTACTCCTACTCACACCATGCAAGCAGCAATTGCGAGAGAGAGAGAGAGGCTGACGAGCCGGCCTGGGCGCAGAACGTTCTGCTAGCGGGCCTCAATTTCTTTCGCACTTCCCCTTCGAGGCCAAAGGCCTTGGGCTTTGGAGATTGATGCCGAAAAGGGGCGAGAGGCCAACACCACTCGTTCAGATACAAAAATCCATAATGTGGATTTTGGCTCGGGTTCATCAATGCATGTACAAATCCTTTTTTGCAGAGGACACCTATCCACAAAAGTCTTTCCCCTCTCTATTTTAAGATCCGTGTGCGCTGATTGGCTGGAATTTTCGGGCAAGATTCCCAGCAAAGTCAAAAGGAAGCCATGAACCGTCTGCGCATCCTCCTTTTTTGCGCAAAATTGTCCTCATTCGAGCAAACATGGATTTTCGAACCTCAGGATTCGCCTCGTGCAGATCCTGTTGTGCCAAAGAACAACTTGCTGTTGTTTAGCAGGACCAAACAAGACGCAATAAACAAACTCAACGCTTGCTTGCGCTCGCAGAAAAACAATCCCACAAGTCACACATACAACAACTTGTGCGCACGTCCTCACCCACGTCCAAAAGCGCAGCCATCATCCACCGCAACTACCGTGTTGCAACCAACTCGTGCCACTCTTTGCTGCTGATATGCGCCACTTGCACACAAAGTATCTTCACACAAGCTCGCTATCTTTAAAAAAATAGCGGACCCAAAATCCCAAACAAGTCGCAATTGTGGACTTAATAGCCCCAAAACCGAAACAAAAAGGAAGAACAGAGGGGCAGAAAACCAGCGTTGAACCAGGTCCGAGACGCACCTGCGCGGGGGGTTCACCCACGCCAGCCACCCCATCCGGCCCGTCCGTCCCCCGTCCGCATTTCCCTGTCTATTGTTCGCTTGCTTGCTTGTCCCCAGCCGGAGCTGGAGCGCACGCCACGCACGATCCGGCCGGAGCTGCTGGTCTCCGCAGCCATCCTTCTCCCCATTCTCCAATTTGCCAGGAGCTCCGCAGTCCCATTCTCACACATCCACCATGGTCTCATCGTCCTCCATGACCACCGCTGCTGTGTGCGGCACCAAGCGGTCGTTCGCGGCCATGCAGCCGCCCGCCATGGAGAGCCTACACGCCGCCGACCCGACGCAGAAGCGCTCGCCGCTGCTCTGCGGCTACCCGAGCAAGAAGTGCTGGGCCTGGCGCGTCGAGAAGCGCAACGGCGAGCTGCACAAGTTCTGCGAGTACCACCGCCAGAAGGCCAACACGAACCAGCGCCGCATGGAGCAGCGCCGCAAGACCGGCCGCTCCGCCCAGAAGGGCGGAGAGGACGGCGACGACGACGCTAGCGCGATTGCCGCCGACGTCGATGCCTCGCCTTCCATCAAGGAAGAGGTCATCGCTGTCTCTACGCCGTCCACTCCAGTCAAGGCGCAACCGCCATCGATCAACACGATCCTGGCCAACGTCGAGAAGGCCGCCAGCAAGGAGCTCCTTGCGGCGGGCTCGCCGCGCGGCGTCGACTGCTTCGATAATTTTGCTTCGCCGCCGCTCTTCAGCTGGGCCGAGGTGGACCTGGACATCGGCATGGACGCCGCGGTCGAGTACATGATGATCGACCACGCCATCGACGCCGAGCCGTCCGACAAGCCAGTCGACCTCTACGAGGAAGACCTGTACTTTCTCGAGCACTTTATCGCGGAGATCGCCGCGAGCGGCATGTGAAGCAGTCTTACAGAAGACTGTCTCTCCAAGCCGCCAGCCCAATCTCTAGAGCTCGTTCATCACAGCCGAGTTCTGGAGCGAACCAAGTGCCCTTGACCCCATGGTCAACGGAGTTGCTCACGCCACCGACCCCCAGCCATCGTCTTTTCAAGCTCTGTTCACCCATCCCAGCAACAACTCCAACACGATCCCAGTCCAGTCAAAGACGCCTATGCAGCTCTCAGCAGCAACAAGAAATTGTCGAAACCACCAACTTTACATCGACACGCGCGGCGCACTCTCCACCACCCAATTCTCTATATAACTTAAGCAGAGGTTCGCGTAGCTTCTCAGTTTTGTCAGCGCAGTAAACAAGTATTTATCCACAACAGCTCGCATGTGCCGTCTTTGATTTATTTGCATGCTTGGCACATTCATTCATTCGTCTACACGGTTGCCATATCCACACAAAGCTGGTCGCCAGAGATCCCCAGTGGCAAATGCGCTTGAGTGCAGAAGGCAACAGCAAAGCAGCGAGTATCAGATACGAACCTGGTCTTTTGGCGTTACCATGTTGGGCATCACCATGGCTGAGCGTTGTCTCAGAAGCAATCATGAACCACAATTCTTTTTTTCGCCTGGCTTCTACGCAAAAGATCTCACGCAAGTGGCTTCACGAGCCTTTCTTGCTCCATATGTACATGTGTAATACCAATCCGAGAAGTGGTTGGTGCGCTTACCTGCCCGTGCCATGTTGACCAGCATTCAAGCAGCGCAATGAACACACGGACTTGCACTATCAGCACCTGACTGGACATGTCGACTGGCCTCATTGGAGCATGCGTGGTGGCTGTTGATGATGAAATACGTATCCTTTCTGGTCGAAGAGCTTTGGATCACCTCTTAAAAACGATATATGCTGAGTATCTATTTGAGCAGGTATGAGGTGGTCCACCTCATGTGGTATGTCTCATTTTTGTAGCCATCTCTGTGATTGGTGAAACAGATTTCCTGCAAGCCAATCATCGTCGAGTGACCCACCCTGGATCATCAACACTTTGAATCCAGCACCAGCATAGAGAGATCACTTGGAGTTTGTATGTGGGGCGGGCCGCAAGTTGCGCACCAACATGCTGCAACTTGCGCGGGCGCAAGTCGTGATCTTCGACCCCATGCGTTGGTCCAAATGGTATTTGTCAACGCGTAGAGAGCTTGTGTACCAACAACGGAAACGCTCGTTTTCTTGCGTGGCAGCTGGCGAATATTATTAATAGTTGCATAGTGAAACCAAGAGAAACACGAAGTGGCTTCCATCCGCAGGAAAGAAGAAGCCTGCCCGCCAGTTGTTCACTCTCATTCAAAAAATGGCGCAATCCCGTCCAAGCGGAAAATAGAATTTGACGAGCATTTGCAGATTTGCCCAAGAAGCAAGTAAGCATGACGATCAACACGTTCACCAAGTTGCGCAGCACGCAAGCAACACAACATCAGCAGCAGCAGCAGCAACAACAACAACAATCGCAGCTGCCAAAGCCGACAACATATAACTCGAGATGGACGACGTGCGGCCGCAAGCTGCTGCGCGACAACAAGGCGTTCTTTGTGCGCGGCGTTAACTATGCGCCGACGCCGATCGGCCACCCGCCGCGACTCGACCTGCTCAACGACACGCGCATCTTCACGCGCGACCTTGTCAACCTGCGCGCCATGCATGCCAACGCCGTCAAGGTGCGCAATCACGTGTTTGTTTGCGCGTATATATTTGTTTGTGTTTTTGCTTGCTTGCTTGTTTGCTTGCGTAACCCTGCGCATGGTGACCGTCAAGCAGACCGTAACCCGCACATGTATATGCTTGTCATCTCGTGTACCTCTATAGACGTACGACTTCTACAGCAACGTCGACCACTCAGCGTTCCTCGACGCAGCGTACAACAGCGGCGACCAGCCGATTTACACGATCTTCTCCATCTGGATCGACGAGGACCTCATGCGGCCGCACGTGTCGATCCGCGACCCCGCGTTCCTGCAGATCGTGGAGAGCTACTACGACATGGCCCGACTCACAGGCGGCCACCCGGGCGTCATGGGATACTCGATCGGCGGCGAGATGAACCGCCACTGGGTCGTCACGGCCGCGTCCTTCTGGGACAAATTCGCGCTCGTCACGCGCGCCGTGCGCCGCGGGCTCGCGGACAGCGGCTACGCGCAGAAGCTCATCACCACGACGTTCATGGACGACAGCAGCCGCAGCTTCCGCGCCGGTGCGTCGTACAAGCCGGATGTCGACATATGGGGCGCCAACGTGTACCAGACCAAATTCGCTGACGTGGTCATCCCGACGTTCATGGGGATCCCTGGCGGCAAGCCCTTGCTGGTCTCTGAATACGGCTTTCCCTATGCGAACGACAAGACCGAGGGCGATGCAAAAGAGCTCCAAGTCGTCGCCCACGCGCTTGTGAACCAGACGATCGCGATGCAACGCAACTACAACCTGAGCGACAGGCTCCAGCAGCAGGTCGTCGTGGGCGGCTTCGTATTTGAGTACAGCGACGAGTGGTGGAAGGCCGGCGACCCAGACAAGCACGATCTGGGCGGCACCAAGAGCCGCGACTTCCCGCTGGGCTACTGGTCGGAAGAGTACTTTGGGCTCTACGGTGCGATCAAGAGCAACACCACCAACATCAGCAGTAACGGGAATGACTCTGCTGGCGTGGATGTGCTGTATGCGCGACCCACGGTCGCGCTGCTCACTGCGCTCTGGTCCTCCACGACTCTGCCGGACGAAGGCGTGGACTACACGTTCTGCAACCACACGGCCGCGGACATCCAAGCCCAGCGCGACGTCGAGATCTATGGCAAGCGCGGCATTGGCTTGTTTGGTTCGCTACTGATTGTGCTCGCACTCGGCGTCGTCGGCCTCATTGGCTTCACGATCTACCGCGCGAGGATGCGGCGCGCGCGGTACCAGAGCATCTCGTCTCGCGCGCTACAGTGATTATAGCACATACAACACATGCGGTCGATAGAGATAAGGCAACAGTTATAATAATGATGGTGTGGCGCCAGCTCCAGCTCATGCTTTGTTGGCTCTTGTCCAAGGCGTCAAATGTAGCCATTTCCACCTTCTCTGGGTTATGTGGTCCACACACCTGAAATCCACCATCACTCTCGATTTGAATCTTGACAAAAATATCCAAACAGCCTTTCAATTTTTATTCCCTTTCAAAACCGGTACGATATTCTATTATTTTTTGCAGTGCGCGCGGGTTTCCCTTTGTGAAAACCATCATTCATTCCGCAATTCGCCACCTCAAGCGCGAACGAAAGACAAGAAGACGACGACGATGGACTCGGTGGCGATGTGCAACGGCATCGACGTGTCGGCGCTGGACGAGCGGCGTTACGAGCACCTGGAGCTCTCCAACAGCCTGCAGGTGCTGCTAGTGTCAGACCCCAAGACCGAGAAGTCGTCGGCCGCCATGGACGTGCACGTGGGCCATCAGAGCGACCCTGCCGACCTGCCCGGACTCGCGCACTTCCTCGAGCACATGCTGTTTTTAGGCACGGAAAAGTACCCGAACGAGAACAGCTACAAGCAGTACCTGAGCGCGCATAGCGGCCGCAGCAACGCGTCGACGTCGCAGATGCACACGAACTACTACTTTGACGTGCTCAGCGACCACTTTGAGGAGGCGCTCGACCGCTTCGCGCAGTTCTTTATCGCGCCGCTCTTCACGGCGAGCGCGACGGAGCGCGAGATGCACGCTGTGGACTCGGAGAACGCCAAGAACCTGCAGAACGACCACCGCCGGCTCTACCAGCTGCAGAAGAGTCTGTCTAACCCGGCGCATCCGTTCCACAAATTTGGCACGGGCAACATTGAGACGCTCGGCCACGAGCCAAAGGCAAAGGGCATCGACGTTCGCAAGGCGCTGCTTGAGTTCCACGAGACCTACTATTCGGCGAGCGTCATGAAGCTCGTCATCTACGGCAAGGAGGACCTCGCGACACTCGGAGAGTGGGCCAAGCAGCGCTTCTCAGGCGTGCGCAACACAGGCTGCAGCTTTCCGAAATTTGGCGGTGCTGTGCCACTCGACGAAACGCGACTGCAGCGCCAGATCCACGTCGCCCCCGTAAAGGACCTGCGTTCGATCTCGATCTCGTGGCCGCTGCCGTCGCTGTACTGGGAGTTTATCGCCAAGCCGAGCAAGATCCTGTCACATTTGATCGGACACGAAGGCCGGGGCTCGATCCTGAGCCATCTCAAGGCGCAAAAGTGGGCGAACGGTCTCTCGGCGGGCCTCTTCCGCGACAATGAAGACTGGGGTCTATTCACCGTGAAAGTGGACGCGACGGACGAGGGCATCGAGCACGTGGATGACGTTGTCGCTGTGGTGTACCAGTATGTGCGCCTGATGCAGAAAAAGGCGCCGTTCCCGGACTGGATTTTCAAGGAGACTCAGGACCTCGGGCTGGTCGACTTCCGTTTTAAGAGCAAGGAGAGCCCGATCAACTACACAAGCTACCTGTCCGGCGTGATGCACCGGTACCCGGTCAAGTATATTGTTTCGGGCGGTCATTTGCTGTACGGGTACGACGCGGGCAAGGTTCAGGGAATCCTTGACTCGCTCACGCCGCAACGCATGCAATTGGTCGTCGTAAGCAAGAAGTTTGAAGGCAAGACTGAGTCGGTCGAGAAATGGTATGGAACACCGTACACCGAGTCTCCGATCGACGCCGAGACGCTGGACAAGTGGCAGAACGTAAAGGGCAACCGCGAGCTTCAGTTGCCCCACCGCAACGAATTCATCTGCAGCGACTTTGAGATCGTGACACCACCACCAACGCCTGCCGATGCCGCTTATGAGTCGACGCCCGAGCTGCTCGAGAGCGACGACCGGTTCCGCCTTTGGTACAAACCGGACACGCAGTTCCGCAAACCGAAGTTGTCGTTGTCGTTCCTGTTCTACTCGCCCATCGTGTCGTCGACGCCATACCACGCGGTACTCACGAGTCTCTTCATTCGGTACCTCAAGGACGAACTCACCGAGTGCTCGTACGATGCCGAGCTCGCCGGCATGGAGTACGAGATCTCGTTCAATGCGCGCGCGATCGAGATGTACGTGGGCGGCTTCTCGCACAAGCTCTCGACGCTGCTCTTCAAGGTATTGCACGCGATGATGAACATGACGAAGGACACGTACAAGTTCCAGGAAGCGATCTTCGAGCGCGTCAAGGACCGCACCAAGCGCATGTACGAGAATTTCTTCCTTGAAGAGCCGTACCAGCACGCGGTGTACGGTTCAAGCCTGCTGCTCGAGTCGGCCAAGTGGAGCGTTGAGGATAAGGTCCAGGCGATCCAGCGCCTGACGATCCGCGATTTGTCCATGTACGCCCAGCTCTTGTTCCAGCAGGTCTTTGTCGAGGGTTTCTTCTACGGCAACATGGCGCGCAGCGCTGCGTCGCCATTGATGCAGCGCGTGGTGAAAGAGTTCCGGTTCGGCACTACACGCGGTAGTTTTCCGATCCTGCCGAGTCAGGCGACCAAGTCGCGCATCGTGCAGCTTGAGGACGCCAGCGAGTACCTGTATCAACGCAAGGAGTGGAACGCGGACAACCTCAACTCGTCCATCTGCTCGTTGTACCAGATCCAGGAGGAGTCCATGGAATTGCGCGCGCGCATCGAGCTCTTCGCGCACATCTTCAAGGAGCCGTGTTTCAACCAGCTGCGCACGCAGGAGCAGCTCGGGTACCTCGTCTTCTCGGGTATCATGCGCACGGAAGGCATCGAGTACTTTCGCATCCTGCTGCAGTCGAACGTCGCATCGCCGGCACATCTGAACCAGCGCGTGGAGCTCTTCGTCGAAAGCTTCCGCGATCTGCTTGTGACTATGGAGCCTGGATTCTGGCAGAAGCAGGTCAACGCAGTCATAAAGGCACTGATAGAGAAACCCAAGCGGGAGTCCGAGGAGTGTATGCGCTTCTGGCGCGAGATCGCCAACGAGACGTACGTGTTCGACCGCCGCCAGCGGGTCGCGGCATGTGTGGCTACGCTCTGCAAGAACGACCTGCTCGAGTTCTTCGACACGTACATTGCGGTGGACGGTAGCAAGCGTAGCAAGCTGAGCGTCCAGCTCTACGGCTCAGCCCACGCGTTCCCCGAGCTTGCTACCACTGGTGGTGCTGGCAATAGCGACCTCTCGGCTCTGAGCTCCGCTGCGGTCACTGGTGTGAGTGCGTCGATGGAGCTCAAGGGCAGCAATCAGTCTATGCCATCGCTGCAGATCATTCGCGACATCGACGACTTCAAGCGCCGCATGCCGCTGTTCCCGGAGCGATCGCGCGACGGCCTTGCGACCGCTGCATCGACGACAGCTCGCTTGTAAATGAAACATCGCGGAGAGAAAGCCAGCATTCCTGGGCGCATGGACACACAGCAGTATCAAGGTTGGCGGTTGCATTGCATACTACCGGCTTTGGGATGTCGACTGAGTAGTGTCGCTACTTTTTTTCAATAGAGGTGCAAAGTGTTGTTGAAGAGTGAGCCATGATGAAAACGATGACGACAAGGTTGTAATAGTCCCCCAGGAGGTCCAAATTTTGACATCAACACACGTGGACCACATGTCTCAAAATGTACCACTAAGATCGGTACACTTGCCCTCCCTTTCCTTGCTCCCACGGTCATGCTTGCATTCCTCTTGAATCATGACGGAGCCCTCGCACGGCAGCGGCGACGAGCAGCTCAGTTCCGCACGGCGCAACACGTCGCATCTCGACCGCCCCCACGTGGAGAAGGTGCAGCAGGACGCGCTGCTGCGACGCGGCCATTCATCTCCCCGCGGCCTCGCGAGCGGAACAGCGAAAGCGATGGCGCCCGGCGCTGCTCCTGCGACTGGAGCTGCTGGCGTGACTCTAGCAGGAGGAGGAGCTACTGCTGCTGTTACTGCTGCTGCTGTTGGTGTCAACAACGGCAATGCGGACCTGCCGAGCACGATGAAGCTGCTGAGCGAGCTCGAGCGGTCCTGGGCCATGTTCTCCGCGACGTGGACGGTCGTGGACCTCTTTGGCGGCCTGCAGGTCTACCAGCAGCAGGTACATTGTTCATTCGCTTACTGTATTGCATCGTCCCTGCTGTGCTCACTAGATTGCTCACTGGATGATTTCATTTTTCGCCTTGCATGGGCTGTGGCAGACCGGCGAGTCCCTGAGCGAGCCGCTCAACGGCATGCTGCTCTCGACGGCGTCCGCGGGGCTCGTGGCGTTCCTCGCGGGGAGCATCGGCGGCGGCGGCGTCCTCACGGCCATGCTGCTTGCGCTCCTCGTCGTCCTGGGCGCACTCTGGACCATGACAGCGCACCGCGTGCGCGGCCACGTGCCGAGCTTCAAGAACCTGCGCGTGGTCGACGGCACGCCCTCGGAGGTCTTCCTCTACCTCATGAACGTCAAGAACTGCCCCATGTACGCTGTTATTATGTCCCTCTATATGCATAGAGGCGATTACGACTTGCTAACTTGAAAGACTTGGCTTGGCGTTTGTCTGTAGGTGGGACGCATCCGTTGAGAAGGCCGACGTCGTGCACACCATCGACGACCACGCGGACATCATCCACATCGTCTATCGCCCCGTGTGGATGTGGCCACTGTACGTAGCTGTGACCTTGAGTATGCATGTGCCGGAGTATGCTAACTGACTATTCCGAAATCTGTGATCTGTGTAATAGCTGGGTAACGCCTCGAGACCTCTGCCTGCTGCGCTACTGGCGACGCGCAGAGGACGGCTCGTACGTGATTTGCCTGCAGAGCGCGATCCACCCCGAGTGCCCGCCGACGCACGGGATCGTGCGCGCCAAGTGCAACGGCGGCGGCTTCACGATCTCTCCACGCAGCGCCGGGCTCTCGCAGACCGAGGAGCTCACGTCCATGGTCACGAACGTGATCCACTTGGACCCGCAAGGGTGCGTACAATATTAACAGCACCTGTTGCATTCACAGATGTGCAACACCGTTGTGGATGGCCTGACTAACAAATACCTTATGCCTTATACTGTATTCGCCTATGCTAGATGGGAGGGAAAGCTGCTCCAGCGAATGAACAACCTGCACGTGTACCTGCGTCCGCAGATCCTCGCGCTCACGGGTCTGCAGGAAGTGATGGAGGCGCGCAAGTACGTCTGTCCGAACGTCCCTGAGGAATTCTCGGCCGCGATGGCGTCCGCAGAGGACGTGGCAGCATCGCTAGCAGGCGCCGAGCAGCAGCGAGATAGAGACGGTAGTGCTGCGGCTGGAGGCGAAGCTGTCATGCTACTGCAGGAGTTCCCATGCAACGTGCCGCGGTCCATGTGGGCCGAGCCAGACGGCAGTGCGATGCTAGTACGTGGCCCCGACTACTTGACGGACCGCCGCAAGATCCCATCGGCGCCGCCGGCATTCCGACTCATGGGCGTGGACGTCTTCAACTCGTCAAGCGCGATCGAGCACATTGCGAGCCGCGCCGACAACATTGTGCAGAAGGAGTTCAAGCGCCACGAGGCTCAGGGCACTGAGATGCCGTTCACGTTCGTGATCAACTTTGTCGTGCCTGGCAGCCCGCGCATCAACCTGGTGCTCTACTACCAGGCGCCCGACCCGGCGGTTTTCAAAGAGGGCACGGCGTTTGGAGACCTCATGGCGGATTTTCTCGACGGTACGGACGAGTTCCGCGACGAGCGCTTCAAGCTCATCCCTTGCATCGTCGAGGGTAGCTTCATCGTCCGCCAGGCTGTGGGCTCCACACCTGCGATCATCGGCAAAAAGCTGCGCCAGCCGTACTACCGTGGCAAGCAGTACTTTGAGCTGGACGTCGACATTGGCTCGTCCGCAGTTGCGAACCGCGTCGTGGGGTTGGTATCGGGCTACACAAAGAAACTCGTGATCGACATGGGATTCTTAGTCGAAGGCCAGCGTCCCGACGAGCTACCCGAGCGGCTCTTTGGGAGCGTGCGACTGCTGTACATCGACCTGTCGATCGCGACAAAGCTGGACTAGCGTGCGAATGAAGAGAAGGTCGAGAGAAAGAGAGGGAAAGCTGGGGACTCCTTGGTTGGACATGGTTTTTCTGCCAAGAGGTCTCCAGCTTTCCAGCATTGTGAGTATTAGACGAGAGAATGAGATGGTGATGGACTGAACGGATTTGTCTTAGTGCTTTTGATAGGAAGCCACGTATGAAAAGTGTGGCCGTGTGTTGGGTATGCTGATGTGTGTTGCTACAGTGAATGTGTATTGCTACAGTATGTTTTTGTTTTTTACAATATCGAGACCATGGCCACTGACCAGATGAGGTGCGTTCTCTACTCCCAGTCGTTCTCGGCTATCACGGGTCATTGCTATTCTCTCACAAGGACTGAATCTGCGGACAAGGCTCTCATGACCAAGTCTCGTCTGAGAGAGAGAGAGAGCTGAGCAGGCGGGTCGAAGGTATTCGCTTGCCAAAGGAGGAGCTCATTCCGCTTTCTGCATTCTCCCAGCTCAACCTCCAGCTCAAGCTCATCTTCAGCCCCCAAGCTCTCTCTCAGCAACCATGAAGAGCATCCAGTGCCTCGGCGTCGCCGCCTCAATCTTCGCTGCGGTCCTCTCAGGCAGTCCAGTGTCTGCTGCCAATGGCCCTGCTCCAGCTCCAGCCAAGCAGATCGAAGCCAACGTGGTGAGCACCACGGACACCTCCTCTGCTACTCAGCCACTGGTTGAGAGCAGCGTGACCTCGATCCTTGGTGGCAGCGGCGGTGGCAAGAAGAACCACGAAGGCTACGATGACTATGACGACTACGATG
>JAASFV010000775.1:0-15274 GCA_023334015.1 Globisporangium paddicum
CCCCCCCCCCCCCCCCCCCCACAGCCACTTACCACGAGGCGTCGAGCGCGATTGCGCAGTTGCTTCTTCCACTTTCTTGCCGCATCCAGTATGCGCTCGCCCAGTTCGCTGCACATGAACCCGGGCCTCGTCACTAGCGAGCGTCCAGCGCAGACCGCAAACAAACCCTCAGCATCGTCTCCATCCAAATTTGGGGATTCGTTCACCACGCCCTCGATCACGTGCAGGTCGTGCCGCGTCAAGATCCAAATGGACTTCATCGAGAGCCACGAGTGCGACCCAGACGATCTACGAGTCGCAGCAAGTCGTAAGAGCATCGACGAGACGTCTGTGCTCACAGCAGCGACCAGGGCGAGTAATTCGTTCGTCGAGTCGTTTCTGCACACGGGCTCTGCTGCTTCAAATGAGAAGCTCAAATCGAGTGGTTATGGAGATCCAGAGAGTGTTCGCCACGCAGAAGTCACAGAGTTGCGCTTGCCGTCGCCGCGCAGCCAAAGCGGTGGCTTTAGTAAGCAAATGAGCCAGTCTTCGCTATCGCCCACGGGCTCGGCTAGCTCTGGCGGATCTCACAGTCCGACTCGGCTGTCGCAGCTCGGGAGGTCCATGTCGGCCAACCTCCCAGGATCTCCTGAAGCAGAAAGCTACATCCACTCACTGACCCAGTCCGCGCCAGCACTGCTCCCCCAGCAGCGAGAGGCTACGTCGCTCATCCAGTGCCGAGTGCGTGGCGTGCGCTTGAACAAGGACCGAGTCGCCGTGTACTCGATCATCTCCAACATCTTCAAGAAGGATCCTTTTGCGAGCTCGTCGTCCATCGGCAGCTCGCTCATTTCGGCGCTGGGTACTCCACCAGAGACAAACAAGCAGGAGGTTATCATCGAACGCCGCTACCGCGAGTTCTACGCGTTCGCGCTCACCGTTTACTCGATGTTTCCATCGCAGGAGCTCTGGCAGCGACTTCCGCCCAAGACGCTCTGCTTCCTCAAGAACACACGCAATGATGGCTTTCTGCTGCGCCGCAAGAACGGCCTCGACGACTTCATCCGGTGCGCGATCGAGATGATGGACTTGGGCTCGAACGCTGAGGGGACGATTGGCCAGTGGTATCTCGTGCGCAAGTTTCTCAATCTGCCGCCGACGCTCGTGGCGACTCCCACGAAGGACCGCAGCCTAGTCAAGGCAATGCACGAGCTGAAGAAGCACGCACGCCAGACGCTGGGCTGGACACCCATCACTCAAGTCGAAGAGCACGACACTATCTACGAGAAGTCTTGCGAAGGCTTCCAGATGGTGAAGAGAGTGCGCCTGTGCCCGTTCCCAGCTCGTGCCGTCTTTGACATGATTGTCAAGAGCAACCAGGGCGGATCTTCGGCTGGTTCTTCGATGCCTGCTCTAAGCGATTCAACAACTTGGCTCGAGTCGAAAGAGCCAACGTCCTCGTCTTCAGTAGCACCGGCGTGGAACCCTCTGGTGGACCACCAGGAGGTACTCCGACGCGAAGACGGCCACACGTGGGTCGAGCGCACGACCTTCAAAGTACGGGCCTGCACAATCTGGAGTCGCTTGATGTATTGAGCCTGCTATAGCTGATGATTTGCTGTGATTGCGTGCCTTCGACCAGGGCGGTTGGATTGCTCGCAACACCCAAATGACGAACTTCAAGAGCTGGAAGTGAGCTGTCTCGCCTTGTCGGATGTTGCCCCACCAGGCACCTTAATCTTCGCTTACGCTTGTGTTTGCCTTGGCTTTTGATTCTTCAGGGTCGAAGAGAATGGCACGATCATCATCGTTATGATTCCCGCTGATGATGCTGATTGCCGCGAGGATTCGAGCGACTGTAGTCGTGTGGACTGCATCCTGGGTGGGTGGATGATCACACCGACGCCCAACGACGAGACCTGCACCGTAACGTGGATCATGCAAGCGAACTTTGGCGAATGTGACCCACACTCGGAGTTCACTGGCGGTCAGGGAATCACGTCCTTTGCATCGCGCAAGATGCTGATCTCGTGGGCCGACGAAATCATGTACATACTCAGCGCGCTGGAGACTTCATACGTGCCTTCGCACTACCGCGCAATGGGGCCTCTGCTATCAGGCGGCGCCTTCCAAAAGCTCAAGCTCGAGCGATCGGACACGTCGAGCACCTGTGTGGTGGACGACCCACGCGTGTACGTCCTCGCACGCGACTTGGAGCCATGCCTCTGCCTTCTCATTCACAAGAGCACGAACAAGAACGTCTTGATATTTAAGGCGAATCTACGGGTACGTAGGTTTGGTTGGAATCTCCCATTGGTCCTTGAAATTGAGTAGTTGTACCTGAGCTTGACTGACGATCGTCGTATTCGTTGATTCTCATAGTCGAAGTCGGATCTTGATAACCAAGTCCCGATCAAGGCGGAGTGGCTCATGTTCGAGAAGAACGGGAACCCTCGCCAAGATGTCTCTGCGCTCGAGCGAAGCACAACGTACGGCTTTTCCACGAAGCTCATCGGTCCGAACGTGCACCAGTTCCGACTTGAGCTCATTCGCCGTGACTGTGTGCTGCGATACGATTCACAGCACGGGCATGCGCTCTTCACGACGATTAGCGGCAAGCCGAACCAGTTCCTGAAGCGCATCTTCATCAACTACGCCAAGTCGTCGCTTCTGAGCTTCACAAAGATTGACGACGTGACCATTGTTGGAGACAACGAGCTTGAGATCATCAACATGAAAGCAGCAAAGTAGCTCGAGTACCTGAGGCTCTCCGCGGCACCAATCGCAAATCGCTTGCACGTTCCAGCTGAAGTCGCTCCACCTCTGGCGATTTCGTAGATGGCAAGCATGATGCCCCCTCCATTTTATAAAATCTCTTCTTCATGCATGTATTTGCGACGAGCTTGCATTCCTTCATGATACTTGTTCTATCTCACTCGATGCTGAAGCAGTTGATACACTTATGAAAGACTACGCATCTTCGCTTCAAGATTCGAGGCCCAAGAATCGTAGTTCTCGAGAAGCGATTGGCTTTGCGTCTCCGATGGTTCGTCCTTCTCGCATAATGATTAGTAGAAGTTGTTAGCAAAATAGATATCACATCCTGTGTGAGTCAAAGACAAAGCGCAACTCTCACCGTGTTGTTTGCGAGGTTGCTCACATCCTCTGGACTGCTTCTCTCTTCAGTCAGCAATCGTTCACTGTCTGTCATCCCATCAGCGAACTGCTTGCTCTTTGGAGACGCTGATGCCTCATTCATATCGCCGTTCGATTTAGCCAAGAGCTTGAGAACAGCTCCTTGAGGGCTCGAAGGCAAGCTTCTTGGCTGGTTCACACTTTGATCTGGGGACATCTCAGGCGACAGCACAATCTTCGACGATTTGATGATGTTTCCAACTGAAGCCGCTTGCATCAGCTCTTTGATTGCTCCAAGCTGAGAGGCAAAGCAAGTGTGCCCATCAGCAAGTCAGACGATTATGTGCGGCCAAGAAGCTTGGCTTACCTCTGGAACGGATCGTCGCTTTGGCTGTCCCACAACCACTCCCCTCTTCTCGCTTTCTCTTCGCTTCATCTCGGACGATGGCATGCTCACCACTCCTCCCGCTAGCCTATCGAAGATACCTGCAGAGGGGCTCTTTTTCGGCGTAAAGTAGTCCGACGGCTTCACCTCCGGCTTGAACGTGCACTCTTGCATCTCAAGCTGTTGTCTCTGCTTTTCTCGCTCCTCGATCACTTGGTTCTTGTCATAGCTTAGAAGACGCTCCCAAATCGGAACTGCTGGCTGGTTTTTCTGATGGTTCGGGCTAGTTTCGATATGGGGGTGAAATGTACATCCCGTCATTTCCTTTTGCATCTTGATTTCCTCGCTCAGCTCGATTTTCTCTTTCACTTTGTCTTTTTCGTCGTACAGTCGCTAGGAAAGTTCACCAAGAAGAGCGAAGTAAGTTCACAGCGCATGGATTAGCAAATTAAACAAGCTAGCTCAAACCTCGAAAATACTCTTATCTGGGCTACTGGGGGCGCTGCTCTGCTTCGACTTGATCTCATCTGGTACGGCGCTGATTTGAGGCTAGTACATGATATTGTCAGTTTGTGTTGTGATTTCATGCGCAGTAAATCAACGAACACTTCAACTCACCTTGTGTGTAAACTTGCGCTCTTCATCAAGTTTCTTCTGCTCTCGGTCTGCAGTAACCTTCTGCATGTAGTCTTTGTTGTACAACCGTTCATGGAATGGTTGCTTGACTCCACCTTTGGCAGCGTGTGAACTCGTTATCTTGGGCTGAAAGGTAGCAATCGACTTCTCCTGCTCTTCGCGTTCATGCCGAAGCTTCTCGAGGTTCTCGGCACGCTTTTGACTGGCTTGATACAGACGATCGAACAGCTTAGCCTCGCCTGCTGCCTTGTCCCCTGTTTCGTCACCTTTAGTCTTAGTGCTCTTCGCGACTACTTTGGGCTTGAATGTGCACTTGCTCAGCTCCACCTCGATCTTCTTTTGCTCCAGCGCTAGCTTCTTTTGTTTCATGCGCTCAGCGTCGTAGAGAGGTCGAGACTTTGTTGGCGATTTCATATTCTTGATTTTCGGCTTGAACGAGCACTCTTCGACGGCTTTTTGATCATTCTCGTTCTTCTTGTCATCGCGTTTCTGCCGAATCTCTTGTGCGTTCTTGTAAAGATTCTCGTATCTCGGGTTGGGACTCTTGGCCGACAGCTTTCTCGCTTTCGCAGTGATCTTCGGCTTGAATGTGCACTCCGACTTCTCTCGTTTTTGCCTGATCTCCTCTCGTTTCTTAATCGCTTCTTGAGCCTTCTCGTGCTGAAGACCAAATCGATTCTTGTCGTCCGGAGTGCTGCGTCGCTTTGCGCTGTTGACTTGTGGCGCGAAAGTAAACGATTCTTCAAGCTCGGCCTTCAAAGCTTCCTTACGCTTCTTAGACTCCACTGCGTTGGCATACAGTCGGTTACTTGCAGCTTCCAACTCGGAAGAGCTCAACCGCTTCTTGATGCTCGGAATACCTTGAAATTCAATCGCGGAAGGAGCTGGTGGTGGAGCCGCACTGCTGATCTTTTCCTTTGTCGAGCCAGATGCGGGTTTTTGCTTCGATGGACCAGTAGGCACCGCCAGTGATCTGCTTGGAGCTCTAGCCGCTCGCTCAGAAGCCTGAGAGGATAAACCCGACCGCTGGATGTTTGGCTTTGATGGAGCGGTCTTCACAGCCAAGGTGGTTGAGATTTTAGCATCGTCAGCTTTGGATTTCGCTTTGACCAGAGCTGTCTTCACAGGCACCGGAGGCTTTGCCTCCACCCCATCTGGTTTCGCCTTGGTGGCAGGAGGGCGCGTCGTGATGCGAGAATCCTTTGGCTTACTGTGTTTGGTTGATGAGATTGCTTTGACTTCCACACTGGGCTTTGCCGCCTTGCTTGTATTGAGTGGCGAAACCTTGGGCTTCGGAGTCTCTATCTTTGGAGAGCGTGACTTCGCTCCTGGATCAGCAAAAAATATCCCTGGCCTCGATGCCGCTTGCGGATCAGTTGCACGTTCGTCTTCCACGGAAATCACGGATGCAGGTGCCGAGCTCTCAGATGGAAGCAGAAATGGAGGTTGCGACTGACCTGACGAACTGAGACTCGCAGCTGACGAGAATTTATCTGGTGCTTCCAAAGCTGCAGGGTGGTCGGCAGAGCTCTCCATACCAAGCATTAGCTCACGCTCTGTCGGAGAACTGACGTGCACGACTTCAACGAGTTTCTTGTGTGCAGTCGACGCTTCGGTGTAGCCGCTGGAGCTCTTGATTGTATCCACTAACTGAGGTGTCGTTTGCGATTGCGATAGTACTTGTGTAGCTGATGACTGTTGTACAGCTAGCATCTCCTGAGTAGGGTCATGTCCCTTCAATGATGATGTCTTTAGCTCTGGATCAGCGGACGATATAGACAACTCTGCAAGCATGTCGCTAGGTAGCTGCATGACTGGATCTTCTATTGTCGATGATGGTGTCTGCTTTTGGGCTTCATCATAACCGGCTGTGTTTGTTTGGGTCAACACCTCCTCGACATCGCTTGCTTGCACAGTCATCGAGGACATGAGTGGAGCGAGGATCGCTTCATCAGGAAGATCTCTCAGCTCACTCGCGTTTAATGATGCTTGTTCGTGCATGATCTTCCCGTTCATGCACTTTGCTGGAGATGTTGAAAAGACATCAAATCTTGGGCTGGAAGTAGGAGCGGCAACTGGAGACGGCAGCGAGATGAGGTCGTCAACTTCTCGGTTTCCACTTATTTGCTGAGTCTGTGGCTCGAAACCCATTCCCGTGATCACAGGCGACGTTATAGTTTTTATCACCTCTTCGCCGAATTGCTCTAGATCGCCAACATCATCCACTCCAAAGTCGAAATGAGCAACCCGCGAGTCGTCTGGCTGAGAGGAGCCCGATTCTGCGTCATTGTCGTCGACCCAATCGCTGTCCTTCGAGTAGCATCCGTTTGGCGCATCGTCTTCTATCGCGATGGAATGCTGGATACCGCCGTTTTCGCTTTCGTCCAGCGTCACAAGCTTCATAGGAGATAGCGATATAGGCGCTGACAGCGGGCTTGATATCTGCGCGACTTCGGACATCGTTGGCGCCGCAGGCTGGATCGCTTCCGCTTCGTCGTCCACTTCACCAGCGACCTCCCCAGCCATAGTCGCTGTCGTGGAGCCAGCGCTGACCGAGACGTCGTCTACTGCAGTCCCAGGTGACACGCGGGCATCCATCGTCGCAGCATCCGTTGTGAACGGCTGTTGCTCGACTTCCATCTCGTGGCGTGCGTTCGGCTGCCCTCTGCTGCTGGTTGGTCTCGCACACGTCTGCGGCACGTGAAGAGGGTGCCAGAGTCTCTTGGCTGCGGTGGTTGGCGCGCGCGAGCTCGTCCGCTTGCTTGCTTTTGCGGAAACTGCCGACTGGCTGATGCAAAATGGCGCCTTCAACTTGGAAGGCACGCAGAGACCATCACTCTGATAGACCTCTATTCAAAGCGGAAACCAACATGAAACGGACACGCTTATCATACTGCATAAAATATGGCACTTTTGAAGCCATCTTTTCTTTTATGAGTGGCATATTTCATTTTATTTTCTTTTTAGCCAATCACTGCTCCGCATCTAGTTCAATAAATAATGCCTCCGTGGGGAACCATTACTGACTTCACTGTAGCCTCTGTTTTGGCCCTCGTTTGTGCGCGAGCCAAAACACCGTTTGAACCAAAAAGACAGCAGAGGATGGCGGAGCTCGGCGAGAAGCGCGGGTCGGACGACAGCTCCGACGAGGACGAGCCCATCGTGACGCCAGTCACTGCTGCTACTACAGATGCCACTGTTCCAGCTCCTATTGCTGCGGATCCTGCTGCGGCGGCGACACCTGCGTCCAGTGACGATCTGTCGGTGAGTCAGTTCAATTGACTTACTCTCCCCTCTCTTGCTGCGGTGCGATCAACGGACTAATGATTAGTGTGCTGTGTTGAGCAGAAAGCCTGGATGGAAGCAGATGATGAGGATGAAGAAGAGGAAGATGCAGAGTGGAGCCAGCTCAAGCCCGCGGCGGACCCGCAGGACACTGACGACTCAAAGCAATCGCCAAAGTTCAAGCGCTGCCTCGTGGCCATCGAGAAGGACCGCTGGAACGCTGATGCCTGGATCGCGCTCATGAACGAAGTGCAGCAACAGCCTATTGCTGAGGCGCGTGCGCACTACGAGAGATTCTTGGAGTTATATCCAACCTCTGTACGTACATTTGTGACCAGTCAGTCCACAACCGAATGCGAGCTAATCTTTTTGATATTGTGAATGCTCCATAGGGACGCTGGTGGAAGTTGTATGCCGAGCACGAGCTGCGCGAGAAGAACTATGATCGCGTACAGGAGATCATCAAGAAGTCGCTCATGCAGATCCGCTGTCCAAACGTCGACCTCTGGCGCTTCTACCTGAACTTTACGAAAGTGGTCAAAGTGGATGTCGCCGTCGACTCGAAGGACTTTGACGCGATCCGCAACGCGCGTCACCTCATGTGCGACGCCTTTGAGCTTGCTCTGGAACGCGTAGGCGGATCCATCCATGCTGCTCCGATCTGGCAGAGCTACGTGGCCTTCGTACAGGACGACGCGGACCCGCAGGCCTTCCTGAATGTTCGCAAGGTGTACCACCGCGCAGTGGCGCTTCCGCTCCTGGGCATGGAGGCCATCTGGCGCGATTACGAGAAGTTCGAGCGGTCGATTCCCAACAACGAGGCACTCGCTCAGAACTTTTTCAAGGTGTTCCGTCCAAAGTTCGACGCCGCACGCGCAGTGCTGCGCGACCGCAAGAAGCTTTATGACAACGTCAACATCAACGTACTGGCTGTCCCTGCCACCACTTCCAAGGCAGATTTAACGCACATGAGCGCGTGGCAAAAGATCATTACGTTCGAGATGGGGAACCCGGAGCGACTGGACCCACTGCGTCTGAAGTCGCGCATGCGCTACTCGCTGGAGATGTTTGTAAGTGTGAAGCGCCATTATCCGGACGCCTGGTATCAGTATGCAGTGTACGAGAACGATGCGAACGACCGCGAGGCCGCGACCGCGGTCTTCGAGCGCGGGATCGAAGCGATTCCAGACTCAACGTACCTTTACTTTGCACTCGCAGACCACCACGAGCTCCATGGGGATGTTCCAGCAGCGAAGGCAATTTATGAGAACGTGATCAAGGAGAACGTGTCTGCACTGGCGTACGTCACCTATCAGCGCTTTGCGAGACGGGCCTATGGTGCCAAGGGGCTCGCAGAGGCACGCAATGTGTTCAAGAAAGCTCGCAAAGACGAGCGCGAGGGTGCCTGCACGTATCACGTGTTTGCGGCGTCAGGTAAGAACTTGATACGTTTTCTATCTTTGCCGCGCAGAGTACAGATGATGAGATTGCTGACTCCATTTACGCTACCGCTTTGATTTGCAACAGCTCTGTTAGAGTTTTACAGCGACGGTTCCGAGGCCGGGAAAGAAATCGCCCTCAAGATCTTCGAGCTGGGACTAAAGAAGTGCATCCAAGAGCCAGCGTATGTGCTCTGCTACCTGGACTTCCTCGGACACCTCAACGATGACAACAGTACGTTGCTGTATCTGCCTGTTGTCTTTAGTATTTGCTGGCAATATGTTGATTCTAACTGAGGTGACCGAATTTCGTGCTGAAGATATGCGATCGCTATTTGAGAAGGTTCTCGCCGTGATGCCTGTGGAGGTATCGCGTCCTATCTGGGATCGATATGTCGAGTTTGAGACCACAATGGTATCGAATGGAGGAGATCTCGCCACTGTCGCGAAGGTGGAGGCGCGGCGAGCCCAAGCGTTCCCAGAAGCTCCATTTGTGGAGATGAAGGGGTTGCTGAGCATCTCGCATCGATACGCGTTCTTGGATCTGAAGCCGCCGTCGAAGAGCGACCAGGGTTTCCTTGAGATGTATGGTGCCACCAAGCGAGCTGGTTCTGGGGCTGCTGAGGAAAATGGCACCCAGAGCGGAGAGCAGACGATGATTATGGGAATGGGGCTCAACCACGTGTTCACCGGCCCGACAGTGTTTCCTGGACTGGAAGGCGGTCTCATTGACGTAAACAGGTACGAAAGAAATCATGCGTGCATAAGCTCTTGTTGGGTTGTCAGATATCTGGCGAATGTTTCTAATTTCATATGTTTTACCTGCAGACAAGTCCCCGGCCCTCCGCTTCCAGATTTCCTGAAGGAGTTCGCATCGATGCTGCCGCTGAACTTGACCTGGAACGGGCCGATTGCTGACGTTGAGCACATCTATCGCGCGATGCTTCTCGTGGATTTCCCTCCACGAGCATCCATTGAGCGCTCGGAGCAATTGCGACAACAGCAGCAGATTCAGCAACAAGTTGCGCTACAGCAGCAGCAGCTCCTCCAGCAACAGGCGGCTGAAACGGCGAGAAATGGTCACCACGGTGATGGAGACGAAGACACTGGACCAGGTGTGTCGAGCAAGCGACCAGCGCACGACGTGTTCCGCTCCCGTCAGAAGCAAAAGCTCGCAAAGCATGTATGATTGCCATTCAGTCTCCTCAATACAAAGCGCTTCAGGCATACAGGTTTGGTTTCTGTTTCTTGTATCTGACGCCTATGCTACGGTGATCGTCGGATTTTCCTTTGCGTCTTACTTGAGGAGTGTGTATGGCAGCAGCGAAGCCGGTGATAAGACTGGACTCTTCGACGTCTTCAAGAGTTTCGTCGTCACTTTCGTCTTCTTCGTCAAACCCGCTACCTCCTTCCTCCTCATCCTCATCGTCGTTCCAGTCCCAAGCGATGTCTGGAGTCCAGTCATCGACGGTACCGTTGATCAGTTCGTCTTCAATTATGCTCCCAGATCTTGCGAAGAGATCCATGTCCGAGCCTGACGGCACCGGCAACCACGTGTTGCTATCAAACTCTTCCCTCGGCAGCTCTGGCAGCTCAATGCAATTCACATCACTGTCGTCATAATATCAATATGGGCGATCAGTACCGATAAGTCTTGCAGGACCAACCAATGTCCCCTCAAATTTCAGCATCACGCACCTCTGATGGTTGACAAAATCCTTCAGTTCCTCGACATCATGCGTAAAGTACGGCAGCAGCTTGGACTCGCTCTTAGTGATCCAGCGGCGCTTGCGAAACTTCTTCCCATAGGTTGTCGCCAGCAGTTTATGCTTCCAGCGCCCTTTACCTAGGTTCGCTGACGTTTTCTCTTGGGAGACCAGCCGTCCATTTTGTTGCATCTTTAGAGCGACTCGCTCTTGGTAGCTTCCTAAAACTCTGTCCATCGAGGCGAGAACGTGTTGAGTGGCCTCGAAGAGGGCTTCGAGATGATAAAGTGCACCCCACTCGTCGCTGCTAGTCTGCTCAGCTCGCCAAGATATGCTCTTTTGCAGAACCTGTTTCATGAGCTTCAGCATGTGTGATGCGCCTCGCAGGACCAGCAGGTTCCTGTATTAAATACAACATATCAGAAGTGTGAGCGGGCGTATTGTTTATAGCAAGAGGTACGAATACACAAGCCAGCTGGTCACGTACGTCTTCACTGGAAGATTGAAGCCCATCGACTCTGCTTTCACATACAGCGTCAACACGTTGTGCACTACAGTGAAGGTTGCGTAGATCTCTTCAAATGGACTGGCCACCTCTCGTTCGCTGTTGACCCCTCGGACCGATTTCGGTGACGCGCACGAGAGAGACGCGATACTGCACAGCATCACGGAATCGAAGAAGTACGGGAACGTTGTGATGCTTAGGCTTGTCAGAGAGAGATGCTCTCCATCCAGCACTGCTGGGACTTCGACCATTTCCTCATCCCCAAAGGCTTCTGATCCGAGCTCGGAGTATGGACTTGACTCGCTCACCTCCACATCCGGCAAGCCTTTCAGAGCCATCGAATTGACCAGAGCTCGCATTGCATCGAGGTAGAAGCCCAGCACTGCAATTCGACTGGACGCGTTGCTCGCAAATGCCCACGAGCCAACCGCAAAGTACACGAGATGGCGCCACTTTGATGACGTGCACCGATACCTTGCAAGTGAACACGGACGTGCACCTCGTAGTGATACGACTGCATGAGGCAGCAGCTCAATTGGGAGCCCTTCATCTGGGATTTTCGGCGAATCTACGTCACGCAAACTGACAGCTGAACGAAAGCCCAACGGAAACGGTTGGCGCAGCATCATCATGCACAGGTGGCTGAGAATGCGCTGCTTGCGTGTTCGCATCGTGATGAGAGCGATGGTGTCGATCAGTGCACACGCGATATGAGGGTCCTGCGTAGGGCAAAGATCACAGATACTCACAAGAATTAATGCCACGAAGGAGCAAAATCGAGTTCTCAGATGCCGTACCTTCATCTTGAGACACTCGTGCAATTGGAATTGGTAAAATACTTCAAGATACCCTCGACCGTCACTTGCTGATGCACTCTCTTCGATGTTGCAGCCTGTCGCGAAGAGCTCCATCACTTTCTCATTCCAGTTTCCGCCAGATGTCCGAGTCGAGTCTTCTGAGTCACCACAGCATTTGAGGATCTGAGCGAAGAGATAGTAGATGCAGAGCAATGCCGAGGTTGCGAGCTCCTTCATCGTGCCCCTTTGCGAATGATCACCATCGACCACTTCTCCATCTGACTCACTCGCTGAGTGGCCATCGTCAGCAGCATTTACAAGTTGACTGAGTTCCCCCGCACGAGCGCTGAGATGCTTCAGCGTCTGCCGACCTTCGCTCGAAAACAGGAGAACGCGTTTGATCTCTGACACATTTTGATCACCTTCGCTTGTGCCAAGCCCAACACTCACAGATAGCTTTGGTTGACTACCGCCAGCATCGGATCGTAAATGGTAGCTCAGCACTTGTAGCAGCTCCAGCTCGTGCACCAGAGGCAGAGTGTCTTTGCCTCTCTTTTTCCACTGGATCGCGAAAAACAGACATGATGTGCGAAGCTCAATGCCGTTCAGCGATGCACTTGGTGGACCCCCTCCTGCTTGTCGGCTGCTCTTGCCATTCACTAACCGTTCAGCAACTGCGAGTTGCCAGCGATGCCACTCGATTTCATCTTGCTTGTCATCTATCTGCACCTGCAGTATTGCTTTCTGGAGCGCAATGGATTTCTCGAGCTGTTCGCGCAGCTCCAAGCAGACTCTGAGTCGACACGACAGGCGCGACTCGTACGAAGTCGTTTGCACCATCTGTTTTTCTTCCAGAGAACGAACGAGCCGAGATGCAATCTCGTTGGCACCCGTGACCGCGACGTCTAATCCGCACAACAGACTCCAGATCAGGCTGCTGAGAGCCTTGGGATCCAACTTGGAGCTCATCTCTTGCTTAGTTACGAGATGTCGATACAGTGACGGGAACAGGAATCCGCCATCTAAGATCCGCTCTTGAAGCTTTGGCGACGAGAACGCCACATAGCTGTGGTACAGCTCTCGCAGCACGCTCAGCTTCATCAGGCAGTCCAGTTCCACAATGTCTTCACGCAAATTTGCTGGACTTTCATCTTCGCCGTTGCCATCGCTGCCCGTTGATTTGCAGAGAGCGTTGAGATCAGCCTGCATTTTTCGCGTGAACTCCAACAGATTGACCACAAGAGGCAGCGATTCAACACTTCTCTGAGGATTCTCAGAATCAATTTGGTCGTACGCGAGAGCTCCGTCGTTTGTGTCACTCTTTCTCGATATAATCTCGTCGCGGTTGCCCACAGTGAGGCTCTTCATGCGGAATACTTGAGCCACCAGCGAATTGCACAGCGACAGCTCTTCTTCAGACATCACAGCTCTCATGTACGGCAACATTGACCCAGTCATCCCTTCGCGAACGAGCTTCATCGCGTGCAACAAGATCTCCTCACTTGCTGCCGTTGACAATAGTCGCAACATCCAGTTCACGAGCGACTTCCGATCGCGTTCTTCCAGTGCAATCTTTCTTTTTAGCAGATGACCCGCAAGAAAGAGCGCCATGAGCTGTTTCACATGTACGGCTGCGGCGGTGCGGCTGACGGACTTCTGAGTCCTCAAGTGCGAGCCGTGTGCGATCCTCGATACGCCCACGTGAGACACGAGTTGCTTCTGAATCGTGATCATCAGAAGCGAGAAGACGCCGGGCTCTTGTACGGTCAGCGCCACCATCGTGCAGCAGAGAATGTCGATGACGTGGGACGGATAGCTGCCAATCCCAGCGTTCGTAGCTCCTCCGGAATCGTTTGTTGCCGATGCAATTGAGTGCAAATGGTCAAGGAACAGATGTGCGTAGGGTCCCAGCACCTTGCTCCTGTTGCTTGCGAGCTCTGCGAGGCACAGTGCCACTGCTTCGGCAATCTTCCAGCAGAGAAACTCGCGACTGCGCTGCGCACTGCGAGACGTTGCCAGCATCAGCAGTTTTCTTGGCTGACTGGAGAGGGTAAACAGAAGTGTGAGAGCCTAAACAAAGTTGTCAGCCATACAATATTCGTTAGAATCATAGTGCGAGGTAGAATAACGGCGTGATATAGATGGTGTACCTCTTCATGCACCACGGTCTTAGACTCGATGAGAAAACCGAGACAGTCTACAGCAATCGGAATGAACCGCAGCGCTAGACTCGTGCTGGTCCGGTCTTGAAAACAAACTGCGAGCAGGAAACTGCAGAAACGGACGAAGGACGGGAGCAGGGAGCGCCACTCTTGCTGCACCAGTTTCTTGATCGTCTCTAGCATCACGGCCTTTTGGAAACGCCCTCGATGGGCCAGGAATGACGACGTCTTGATGGCGATCTACACGGCTCCGATAGCATAATAAACAATTTGATTAAACAGCTCTCTTGGAGCAAGAAAAAATGAATTTGACGCCATCGTACCTCGTTCTCAGTCGATTTCCCCATCAGGTGCGTAAGCAGAATGATGTCAAATGACGTCAATGCGTCTGTGTGGCGTATGGCATTGAGGAAAGCGCTCAGTGTGGCGGAGTCTGCGACTGCAAAGCGTCCAATGACCTGTGCAATAGAAATCATACGATATATAGCTGTGTTAGCCGTCTATTGAGGGACAACACGCATCATGGCTGGCGAACTCTCCAAGGCATCTGGTTATCCTACCTCTAGGGCGAGGCAGAGCGTTCCTGAGTCAACACGATTGCACTCTGTGCGCAGCTTAGTGGCGATTCTGGGGGCAGTGGCGGCCGTGACCATCGACAGCAGGCTCTGCACAACGGCAGGCACGTCTTCCTCCACGGCGGCATCGAGCAGACACTGGACAGTAGGTATCAGTCGTCAATGGTCAGAGAACATAGGGTTATCAAGCAAGGACTAGCGATATAGTATCAAGATAAGATGATTATGACCTCTGTGGCATCCAACACTGCGCTCTTGTCCGCAGCATCGAGCGGCAGGTCTGCGAGCGAGCCGAGAATTGGCACCAGCAGCGATCGGTCGCTCGACAGGAGTTCAATGTACGCCTCCACGACTAGTTTCACGCACTCCTTTGACTGGTACGTGAGCTGTACATTACCAAGGTTCTAACCAGTCAGTGATACGCAAGAATTAGCTGCTACACACTCAAATAATACCAACTGACCTTGGAAAGGTGGTGAATGACCAGCACGCGGTGGTCGCAGAAGAAGAGCAGTGACAGCATGTCCTCCGTGAGCTCGCGCGTGGGCGACACGTAGTTGGCCACCAGCCGCAGCAGCGCGTTCACGTCGTCGTCCGCGTCGCTCTTATTGCTGCGCAGGCGGTCGAGTACCAGGTGCGCGGTCTCCACGCACTGCACGTGGCTCTCTGC
>JAASFV010000776.1:0-15264 GCA_023334015.1 Globisporangium paddicum
GAGCTGCGATTTCACCACGAGAGTGTCCTGATGACGTTCTCTAACATACTAAAAAAGCTCGTCCGCAAACACAAAACTCGAAAAAAAATCCACATAATTCAATTATTTTTTGCTGTCCTTAACTTTTTGGCGTGCACTGTATCAACATTTCAACAGCTTAACGCCCCTGAACACCCCTTCGGCTATAAAAGAAAACATCCGGATTGCGTGGCGGGTTTTAGAGGCACCTTACAGTTTTAAGAGAAATGTATGTTTCATGCCAGAATCAACACCAGAGGCGCGATGGCCAAGAAGAAGAGCAAGAAGCTGGCGAAGAAGAACGGCGGTGGTGCCCATGCCAGCAGCGATGATACAGACACCCCACACCTGCTGCGACCGCATGAGCTCGTACTTGCGGCCGCGAACGCTGTAGAGGACGTGATGAGCGACTTCCCCGCGTTCGTGAGCTTCGCGCGCAACGGCGTCATCGCGCGCGTCGAGAGCAAGCACGCCGCGCAGCTGGACGACACGATCAAGGATGCGATTGTAGAGCTTTTTGAAGCCAACATGAAGACGCAGTATGAAGGATCGGACTGGGGCTACGACGCAGCGGCCAAGAAGCGTGAGCTCTTTGAAGATGACGCGCGCTACCTGCTCGCACTGGACGTCGAGAACTGCGGCGCGCTGCTTGGCTTTGTACATTTCCGGTTCGTGGACGACGACGAAGTCGAGGTGCTGTACGTGTACGAGATCCAGGTCGCCGAGCGCGCACAGCGCAGGGGCCTCGGCAAGTTCCTCATGCAGATCCTGCTGCTCGTGGCGCGCAAGCAGTGTATGAAGCTCGTGGTGCTCACGGTATTTAAGCGCAACACGTCGGCGCTGGCGTTCTACCGAGAGAAGATGGGCTTTGCCATCGACGAGACGTCGCCGAGCACCTGCGGAGACCAGTCGCAGTCGTACGAGATCCTAAGCAAAGCCGTCGGCCCGACACTCAAATGAACAAGCTAGAGAAGAAAACACGAACTAACGCACTGCAAAACTGATTCACATTCTCTTTACGACATTCAGATGGGCGCACTCCTAGTCTCTTAGACTGATTTTGCTGCACGCGCTCTCGAACGACCGGCCGCTTGTTCCTTCCAAGGGGGTCTCGAGCGGCGCAGGAGAATCTCGGAGCTCGCCAAGAAGAGAGATGCTTAAATACTCGACACTAGCGCTTACGACGCACACCACGAACCACGACACCAACAGACACACGCGACGCCAAGCACGAAGAGCTACAGGGAGAAAAACTCCACTAGCCAGCTCCCCAACAATGATCACACCAACGGCAGAACCTCCCATGGGTGGTCTGTCCGAGGTAAAGGAGCGAAAAGAGCTCCTCAACACCTTCAAAGCTGGCTTTACGCCTCAAGAAGCGAGCCGGCAGCATCGGTGAGATCAGCCTCGTACTCGTCGGCCAGCGCGTCGTCACTGAAGTCGCCGCCGTCCTCCTGCTTGTCCTCGCGGATGTGCATCGTGCACATGCCCTGGTTGCGCGACAGCTTCTTGCAGCCGTCGATCTTACACAGGCGTCCGCGGCGGTGCACCTCGCAGAATCCGCCGCCGCGGTCCGTGCGCACGCAGCCGTCGATCTTGCAGTTGCGGAAGCCGCCGTGTGTGGCGCAAAAGTTGCCGCGCTGCGCACCCTTGGGGCACCCGCTCGCCTGGCAGCGCTTGCCGCCGCCATGCGCGCGGCATAGACCGCCGCCCTGGCTGCTCTTGTTGCAGTCGAGGAACTTGCAGCGCGCGCCGCCGCCGTGAGCCTTGCAGAGGCCGTGGGACTGCGCGGCCTTGGCGCAGCCGTCCTCCTTGCACTTCTTGCCGCCGCCGTGGCCGATGCAAAAGTCGCCGTTCTGGCTCGACTTCTTGCAGCCCTCGATGCTGCACTTGCGGCCGCCGCCGTGGGTCTTGCAGAAGCCCTTGGAGCGCACGCGACGGTCGCAGCCGCCGATCTTGCACGTGGCCATGTTCTTGGCCGATTTGGGCGTGTGGCTGCTGATGAGCATGCCGGAGAGCGCCATGGCCGAGGTCGACGCGGGCGAGCACGCGAGCTCCTTGCCGTGCGGCGAGAGCAGTAGCGGCAGCGCGCCGCGGCCGTACACGACGTTACGTGGCGTGATGAGGTTGCTGTTGCCGTTGTGGCGCGGAGCCATGCCAATCATGTGGCTGAACTCATTCTGCTGCTGCTGCTGGTGGAACATGTCGTGGTTCATGTCTGGGAGCAGGCGGTCGAGTGACTCGATGGCGGACTCGAGCTGCTGGATGTTCTTGGGGCGCTCTGAGGCACCGAAGACGGCGTAGGTCAGCGGCTCGAGGTCAAAGCCGTCGTCCACCATGTTGAGCTTGGCGTCGTGCAGGCTCGTGAACGGCATGGGCTCAACGTTGATGCCCACGTTCATGGGCGCGAAGGCCTCGTGCTTGATCTGCTGGAGCTGGTGGTGCTGGTTGGAGATGCTGAGCTCGAACATCTGCTGCATCTGCGCGACATTGACCGGGCGGTAATGCATCTGCTGCTGCTGCGGCAGCACGTAGCCGTGGCTGTGGTGGCGCGCGAGCGTCGGCGGCGGCATGTTGACGGGCGTAGAGGAGGCCGCGTAGTGCATCGGCTGGTGGTGGAGCTCCTGGCGCATCACATTGACTGGGAGCGACATGTGGCGCGTGAGGTTGGCAGGTGGGCACGCGAACGCGTAGCCGTTGGGCGCCTGCTGCTGGAAGTGGGGGCGCGCGGCGTGCGTCGTCCACGAGTCCACGTCACAGCCCATCATGGACATCTCGTCGCCAAGCAGCACGTCGTTCATCTGGACCATGGCGTTCATGGCCACCTGCTGTTGCTGCTGCTGGATGGCCGAGGCTTCTACGGCCGCCTTGGCGTTACGCGGCGTGGCCTCGGCGTTGGCGCCGGCCTGCTGCGGAGTCTCGATTGACATGCTGGTCGTAATGGTCCACGTGCGACAAGTCCTGCTATTCGGACTCGCTATGGGGGACGAGAGTACTTCTACGGTCGCTGGGCGGGTAGAGGCGGGTAGAGGCTGGAGGGTTGGCTGGGAATTGGCTGAGGAGGTTGTTTACGATCTCGAATTCGCGTTCCTGTGCGCGGTCGACTCGTTCCCCGTGAGAGCTCCAATTCCGTTATGACGCCTCTGCGCTCTCCCTCTCTCTCTCTCTTTCTCTCGGGGTCCTCCCGCAGGCAAGCGCGCGAGCCAGACCAGTCGAGTCGACCGGATGCTGTGATACTCAACAGCCCAAAGGAAGGATCAGCCGATGGACCGGCTGGCACACCAGCTCTCGCGACGTCGTCGGCGCGCACATACTGTAAATAGAGACAGCCTCACGCTGTTTGGCTCGGCGAAGGACCTGGGAAACTCGCCGCAGATGGGCAGCAGCGCATCTCGCACCAGCTGGTTGGGTCATTCTTCCCAGCTGGTCCACCTCCACCCATGCAAAGCCCGTGCAGCCAGACGGGCCCAGCGCCCTATACAGCTCGGTGCGCTGACTCCTTGAAGCCACTCTCGGTCGGAACAACCCGATATCACGTTCTCACCCGTGGTATCGCGTAATCTATTTAATAGAGGTTTATTGCGCTGGTAAACTGAAACAAAATCATACTTAGATCAAATATGTCTGGCAGTTACGGCATTCAAAACACACTTTTAGACTGTAAACAGAGAATTGATAAGCGTCCACACCGCGAACCGACGCAGATCTAGCCACTTGCAATGGACCCGAAAGGGCGTACAGTAATTGGTGCTCGCTCTGAACGCATTGTGCCGCCGACGCTTAGTGGACATCTTTCCACCGCAAGCCACCCATACGTCTAGCAGATACGGACCAACATGTAAGAGATGGCTCGTGGACCGGCGAATGAAAATGGAGAAGGCTGTCCTTGTGTGTCTCCTCGCGACGACCAGCAACCGCAACACACACAACTGGCTGTGTCGGATCACAAATTTCGCACAGCAAAGCTGCTCACGTCCGCAAGCAAGTGGCTGCAAGTGGCGAGCAAAAGGCAGCCATTTGATTTGTTTCACACCGGCCGCGTGTTGCTAACACGCTGGCTAGCGCTTGCTGCATTGCAGAAAGATCTCGCGTGAACAACAATAGGCAATGCACGCGCTCTCTGTGCAAAAATAGCACCCCGCAGCAACACAGCAGCACGTCTTGTCGTGGAGCTGCTCTGGTGCTGGTGGATAGAGACCGTTGCTGCTTATTTGCAAAGGACGCTGACAGCGTTGACGCCACTGCAAACGGCTTGTGTCCGTCCGCTCAGGACTCCAAGGGCTGGTGATTATGTAAGCCCATCGTTGTGAAAATCCGTGAACCAGCTTGACCCATTTTGCAGCAGCGAAAGACTTCCCCAGCTGGCGAAAGGGGTCCGTCAGTGCTGATCTTTCGAAATGCGCAACGCGAGTTGAAGCGGAGGGAGGGAGGGAGTCGCCACGCTGACTGACTGATTGACTGGCTGACTGGCGCGCTCCATGCGTCATGCGCGAGTTGCGCACCGACATCTGAGGCGCAGCATGGTTTCGCTGAAACAGCCCGGCCGCCTGGCGATATCTGAGCCCATATCGCCTACTCCATGGCGAAAGCCGAGGGATGACCAGCAAGTCGTCGCAGTGTTGAGAGCGGCTTTCGAATGGCACTGAATGAGCACCGAACGAGAGCCGCGTATTGTGCAAGGACGAGAATGGAAATGTTCACGGAATGGAGAAATCAAGCGAGAGTTCCATTATTTAGTGTTGAAAGAGATCAAGGTGTTGCCAGTGCGCTCCTTGTTCTGCTTGTTGGCTCGTTGGAATCAAACAACGAGAGTTTTTGGAGTTTTTGCCAAACAAAAAGAGTCAGAATTGTCACACCCATCTTGCAATCGAACGACCTTTGGTTTCGAGAAAATTGGGGGCTATAATATAAAATACCTATTAAAAGAGGAACAGCAGCTGATAGTATTGTAATACTGAAAAGCAATATAAATGTCCAATCTTGCAGTCAAAAAGGCTCCCAAATGGATGTGCTTTGACATCTCCCTTTTTCACAATTATTTGTCAAAATGATCCACAACAAGGTTTCTCTTTACTTTTCACAAAGCTGCGAAAAATGAGCACAAAGCTGCAAAAATGAGCATGACGTTGAGCATGAGCGGCCGTACTCAGCTACTCAGACGCCGTCATTGGATAGTCAACGTTGCCATGATGCTGGATATTCTGCGCGAAGCGAATCCCAACTGTGCACTCGATACGTACACTACCACCACCACCAACAACAACAACAGGCATCGGATGGCCATTGGCGAGTGAAAGATGACAAAATGATGACCATGGATCCGCGTAATCTGGCCGCTTGATATTGCTCGAACGTGGGACGATCGCTTGCCACTTTGATCATGAGATATGCTGCCCACCTCCTTCTTCGAATCCGTCACGAGGTCACAAGAGGACCTGTTGAAGAGGTCATCTGGATGGTCATCAGGATGCCTATCCACTTGGTCAATTGGGCTTGTTTGCTGTTATGACTATGATTGGAGACGCCACACGACTGAATGGCTATCCCCATTGTAAAAAAAAAACGTCAAGGGTCTTTTATGAAAATGAGGTGCAAGTCCGAGTTGACAACCCATGTCATGAAGTTCTTCTCGAGGGACATATCCAAACCAGCAAACGTGTCCTCGGACTGAATGCCTGGCAGGCAGGACAACTCGGTACCGTAGGCAGCAGCCACAACGGCTCGATTCGGAAAGAAAAAACAACTTTGAATGAAATTTTGGGACAGGCCGGGGTCAATTCGAGCCGCAATCAGATAAAGAAATCGGGGACGAACTTGTCAGATGGATGATAAATGGATGAGATCCAAGTGCATGTCGCGTCCTTTCGAGAGCAATTGGCTGGAAATTAGCTGCTTTTGCACCTCATTATGAAGGACAAGGGCCATGAGGAGAAGCGAGAATAAAATGGAAGCACTGGGTTGCGTGAGAGGTCTTGTGCAATAGAGAGAAAGAGGACCCTCACAAGCCACGCCAGCCACAGGATCGGCGGTTGTTCGAGTCCCCAAAAATGAGTTTCTTAGAATGACGTGGACACAAAAAGTGCAGCTGACATCATACTGTATTATCAGGCCCACTTCAAGTGCCCATCTCAGTTTTTGCTGACTTGTTGTACCCACCTCTGGTTGATATGATACACGTCGCAGGGTCCTAAGAAAAAGTTTTTATTTCAGTTCAGAAAAGCTCAGCAGCTCACGACCGATCGATCTGACAGGTCACGGCTGCCACTCATCAATCAGCGAAGAGCTCTATTCAAAGAGCTCCATTCAGTGAAGAGCTCTATTCTCAGCCCGTCTTGATGGCCAGTTTGCAATGGATTGGTCTGGGCGGCTGCTGAAGTTCGGATACGAATCATTGCGTCGAATGGGATAAGACCCGCTCGTCTTATCCTTCGGACGCGCTCTGATCAGAACTGAAGGTCCGTGTCCAATCTTTAGAAGCTCTTCGTTCGGTGGTGTAGCTATTGGTTGTCTCATTGGTCCGCCCCATTTCCACATAACAGTGCAACTGAACCCACCACACGAGCATGAAGACCCCAAGAGGCGAGCGCGGCCCCGTGCCCATCAGCGGCTACCTGCACAAGATGAAATCTGAGGAGCGGCTGCTGGCGTCGCAGTGGAACAAGCGCTTCTTCGCGCTCGAGGGCAAGCAGCTCAAGTACTACCAGCATGAGGGCTCGTCCGAGGCCTCCAAGGTCATAGAGCTGCTCAGTATCGAGTCCATCCGCCGTTTCGAGAACGGCGACCACGGCGTCTTCAGGTGATTATGCACTCTTCTTCAAGGCTGTTGTGTGCAATGAGCTAGACCTCTAACGGTTTGTCACGGTGTGCATATACCAATAGCTTTGTGCTCAAGACCCCGGAGCGCAGCTACTTCCTGCGCGCCGAGAGCAAAGGCGACATGAAGCGCTGGGTGCGCGGCCTCACGGACCAGCAGGACCTCTGGCGCGCTAAGGAGGGCAAGAGCGGGGCTACCCCCGACCCTGCCCGGAAGCCCAAGCACTACAGCGACATCCCCATTGGTGCACTGCCTTCCCAGCGCAGCTCCACGAGTCTTCGAATGTAGCCATCGCATCCCATGAAGAGCTCCCATTATCATTATTCCTAAATAAATATGTTATCGCCTCAAGCGAGCAGCTCCTGAATATGAAAAGCTCATTTTATTTACTACTTAGTCGTCAAGGTCCTCGCTAGATAGCCAACCTCGATCTAATTCTTATGCATCCAACCAACTCGCTTGCCTTTGGGTCCCCTCTCATAACACAATGACCATCCGCAATGTGGTCGGTCGGTGCTCTGTGATCTATAGTCCAGAGAATTTTTCCCAGCCGGGGGCACTCTCACAGAGCGCGCGGATCAACGCGTGGCGCTTCTCCGAGTCCTGCAGCAGCCGCGCCAGGTCGGGCACAAGACGTCCGACAAAGTCGGGCTCGAAGGACGCCGTTAAATATTGGTAGAACTCCCGCGCGGTAATCTGCTCGCTGCCATACTTGCGCGCATTCGACGTGAACACCTTCATCCTCTTCGAGTCGCCGTTGAACGCGATCTGGACCGACTCGAGAATCGACTTGTGCAGCTGGCTGGCAGCCTCGCCGACCACCGGCTCAATGTCTTCCACTTTGATCAGCGCCACTTTGTTGCGTCGTCTCCCGGAAGACGCCGTGCGTGGTCGCTCCAGCGAAGCTGCTGCGGGGGCGACTGGGGGTGATGTCAGTGAAGACCGCTTCTTGGCCTCCTTTTCCTTCTTCACCTGTTCCACGAACCGCTCAAACGCTGCCAGCAAATCTTCTCGCTTTGACGGATCAAAGAGTAGCTTTGCGCTGTCGGGGATAATCTTGACTGCAGTTTTCGATCCGACCAGTTTCCGAACTTGCTCGCAGAATTCGTCCGCCGAGATCTCGTCCACACCAAAGCTGCGCGACGTGGCCTTAAACTGCTCAACGAGCTCGCTCACGTTGGCGTTCTTGTGCGACTGCGCCCATGTGGTGAGAACCGAGATCACCTGTGTATATATTGTCTTTGTGTTCTCCGCATGCCGCTCTTCCGCCTCTTTCTTCAGCTGCGCAGCCTTCTCTTCTTCCGCCACACGGATCGCTTCTTCACGAGCTTCTCGAGCAGTCTCGTAAATGGTCTGGTACTCCTTCGTCTGGTTCTGGCGGTACGCTTTCTTGAACTCCGTCACAAACTCCTCCAGAATCGAGAAGAACTCCATCGGCCCCACTTTCCGCGCATCTTCTCCGAACGAGCTCACGAGCTCATGGTACGACGTCTCCAGCGCATTAAAGTCGCGCCCGAGCTCTTCCAGAACTTCAGCTGCATCCTTGGAAAACGGTGCCATCTGTTCGTAAAACTTGTCACCCTCAATCTTGTCGCTCTTTGAAGCGCGCACCTGACCTTGCAACATTGCCAGCTCAGTGTTGTACGACGATAGATCCGAGCGAAGCTGGTCGAGAGACAACCGCTTGGCCTCTCCAATGTGTGGCAGCTCGCCTGCCACTGCGATCACCTCTGGTGACTTTTCTTCCAGTTGGCGCAGAAGAAAATGCATCAAAGTGATCCGCGGGTCCACGGATCGGAGCGTGTGGAGCTTGATGAGTGTGTCCAGCTTGAATCCGTACGCTCCACCACGTGGTGTGCTGCCATTCAAGTAGTTTCCGATCGCCAATACATTCTCCAGCACGCGACGAAACTTGTCGCTCTCGCTTACTTGGTCTGTCGCTGCCACGAGCGTGTCCAACTGTGCCTGAGTCTCCAGGATACGATTTTCGAACTGGAGTTTGTAGCGGAAACACTTGATGCGCTGTGTGTATCGCGGGATCGTGAGCAGCTCAAGAAAGAACTTCTCGACATTTCCAAGCAGCTTCTCCTCTCCATCGTAGTTCTTCAGCAGATCCTGCTCCTCGAGCGTCGGAGAGATCGAAATGAGCACGTTCAGAATCTCAGATGTGAGTTTTGATCCATCCAGCGAGTAAATCGCACTCTTGATGTCCGCGGCTGACATCCGAAAGCGCGCGATCGCAATCGAAACGTTTTGCTGTCGCTTCGGATCGAGCAGTAAGACTGTCTGCGGCTGTGCGGCTTCTTTCGCAGCATCCTTTTTCTTCTGGTCATCCGACTTCTTGTTGTCGACCGGGTTCTTGCGGAACATCCACTCCATCTCGTCGACGTCAAACGTGCCATTCGCATCATCCAGCTTCATCCACAGCGTACTGCTCACGACGTTGACCGGTACACGAGTCCAGAAGAGCGGACGGAGCTCTACATTTGGCTTCACAGGGTTTTTCTTTGGGAGTTGAGGCTCCTCTGGCTTCTTCGATGACGGAACCCTCTGCATTTTTGTTGCAAGACTCGCCTTCAGCGCTGACGGGTCGACTTTCACTGCTTCAGTCGGAGGCGGCAGTCCAGCCAGCATGCTGCCGCCTGTTTTTCCTCCTCCTGCTTTCTGGTTTGGAGACGGAGCGTCGGGCGTGTCCAGGAGATCAGCGTTCAGTCCAGATGCACTCATTTTCATCTTCACTTGCGCTGGCGGCATCCCCATTTTGATCAGCTTGAAGAACTTCTCGTAGTCCGGGTCGTCCTTCACGGTCATAGCTTGCTGTGGCACTGCCGCACCAGCACCCTGAGAGCCGGGCATCGGCGCATCTGGGGTGTCTAGCAGAGCTGGGTCTAGCCCTTCGGCGCTCATCTTGAGCTTGATCTGCTCCGCTGGCATCCCCATTTTCGAAAGCTTGAAAAATTTGGCGTATCTCTCATCGTCCTTCACAAACAAACCGCCGGCCGGAGCGCCACTCTGCTCTTCACCGCCTGTGCCGCCAATAATCGCTTCTGGATCGTCGATGACTGCTGGATCCACACCAGCTTGTTGCATCTTCATCTTCACCTGCTCAGGAGGAAGACCCATCGAAAGCAGCTTGAAAAATTTGATATAGTCCGGGTGCTCTTTCGCCTTCACGCCGGCTCCACTTGCTGCTGCAGACGGTGGCGCGGCAGTAGACGCGTCTTGAGCAGAACTCGACGCAGCTGGGGTCGCTTGTACTTGTGCAGCTGCTTGCGCTGCTGTAGCGAGAGCGCGCCGGTGCTGTTCTTCCTGCTCCTGTCGCTTTCGCTCCGACTCGGTCACCTTGCGCTTCATTTTCTCGATGCGCTGACGCAGTTTGTCGTTCTCAGCTCGCAGTTGCACCAGAGCTTCGTCAGACTCGTCGCTGTGGCCGTTCTCCACGTAACTGTTCTCCTGCGACTGCGAGGACCCCTCTTCGTCCTCTTCCTTGTGGTCGAGAGGCATCGTCGACTCTTCTTCGGACCCGTCCATCGGCTCTGTCGGAGTGTCACTGTGCTCATCAATGATCTGTTATCCGCAAAATAAATGAGCGAGGCAGGCATATACGACGGTTAGAAGAGTGACACCGTCAAAATCTTTCACAATACGAGCACTCATCCACGCACCATGAGATTGTTGCCAATCGAGACACGTGAAGTCGCTCTCGACAGCCGATTCGTTGTCTCGTGTCCACTTTCAGCACCTCCAACAGGCGACAGTAGCTGTGGCCGCACGGATGTGCCGCATTCGATGCAGAACTTGACGCGATGCGGCAATTCGTATCCGCACTCGACGCAGAACTTTGCATGACTCGCGAGCTGTACCCATGCACGCAGAAGAACGTGGTGAGAACCAATGACGCAATGAGTAGCTCATTAACAAAGATAACAGGCAACGTACGCTGGTGACAGGCGGCATGGACGGCGAGTAAGAAGGCGCTGAGAAGCTCATGCGCTTGTGGAGCGTCGGGCGCGAGCCCGTGACTTCGATCGCGTCGTCGCTCTCGATGCAGAGGTCGCAGTACCACTGTGGCTTGGAGCGCTCGCCCTTGCGGTGGTCGATCGCCTTGTGGCCGCACTCCTTGCACACGGCGACGTTGCAGCCGCGGCAGTGGTGGCGTCGGCGCAGCAGGTTGAATGACCTGGTGCACACGCCGCACTCGGTCTCGCGCCCGAACGAGGCGCTCGCACCTGGCGGCGGCGCCATGCTCAGTTTGCTCAGCAGCGTGCGCGAGGAGGACTTGGGCGCGGCGGCGCTCTGCGGGGTGGACATGGCCGACGGCGGCGTGGTCGGCGCGGATCGCGTCGGGGTGCCGCCGCCCAGCGAGCCCCTGTTGCCGGTGTCAAGCGCCACGTCGCTGCGGCGCGTGCCATCCATTTTCTCTCTGCCTGTAGACTGGCGGGCGGACCGTGGGCGAAGGGCGGAGCGACAGACGGAGAGCTCCTCGTAGCGGAAGAAAGGAGGGAGCTGCTCGTCTTCCTTCTTGCTTTTCTTTTTCTGCAGAGTGAATGTTTGCTTAACTGTGGTTATGGGGATTTTGATTATGGATATTTTTAGACTGCGTTTCAGTATACTGACCAGTCAAAAGGCATGTCGCAGGGAGAAAACCCTCTTTAAAGAGATCGATTTGTTTAGGGTGCTTGAAGTGGCGAGTCATGCAGATTCGGCCTGGAGAGCAGATGAAAAAAATGCTTGGCGTAATTGGCGTAATTCACGTTGACAGCGACATTAGCATGTCTGTAAGCAGCTCATATAGCGAATGCTATTGTGTCGAATCGCTTAAGCTTGTGTCCAATAGGTTCTGCGATACGAGCAGATCGATTTTTGGATTTCGCTATTCTGTTCCCAACAAAAGAAATATTGCTTGTTTGCAGGCATAATCCTGTATTTAGCATGACACTTTTTAAAGTGCCTCGTTTAAAAACGAGACCTTCATGGGGGACCAACAAAAGGCGTTGCGCGTGACCACGTTGGGGTGGTGCTCTGTCTCCAGGTCCTCCGTAGGGAGCCATCAAGGCCGGGGGCTCACAACATAATATAAAGATCGATATATTTCGGTCGGCTTGGTGTAAAATGAGCGTGTTGGAAGCTAGTTGCATCATTGGTCAGAGCCAGCCTCGATGTATAATATGCCCATATTGTGGACCAGCACTACAAGTACGATATTTTAATACAGTCGTCCCTCGAAATAGTGTCAGCCTTTTAAATAGCATCTGACTTACCATCACTCTAAGTAATGCCGGACAGGAACAAGCATGCAACATGATCAAACAAGTGTGCAAAATTCATAATAACCAACCGAGGTCTTCTTGCAGACATACCATCATAACAATATCCTAACACACCGAGCATACAGGACTGCATTGGAGGCACTTGCAATCTCATTGCACCTGCATTGACAGACTAAGGTCAGTGACGAAATTCTACCAATACTCCTCAAAACTGCATCAAATTTGATTGCCCAAAATGTGCCACTTACTTCAGTTTATGTATAAACTGTTCAATTTCACCATGAAATGTGGTAGTTTTTGGTGACACTCTTTTGAGGGACAACTGTAGTTTAAATAACGAAACTTAAGGAAGAACCTGCCAATTAATGGCTCCCAAAGTGTTATTATAATACATGTGAGAGCGTGAGTAAGTGTCAACCTCATACGAACAAAATAAGACCATGGTGGAGGCAATTTGTGATGGTACTCAAAAGGAGACAAAAAAGCTTCAAACAACCTTCGTGACACCTACAATCCTCCATTATAGTTATGTTCTACCGTATAAAAGTAAGGTTGCCTTGCTCAAACTCTCACGGTGGATAATTAAATATTTATTGTGATGATAGCGATGTTGCAGTCGATTTATCATTTTTATAGTTGATTTACTAATCTAAAAAATGCATTATTATACAATAAAACCGTATTTTAAATAGTTTGAGCCTAAACACCGAGTTAAGGCTCAAATTGTGGACGCCTGCCAAAACAACCTTATTCCGATGACTGAATGCTCTACTTAATTGGGTTTTGATCAAGGTATTAATAGGCATTTAATTTGGTGTTTTCAAGGATGGTTCAAGCGCTCTCCAAAACCTGTTTATTCGCTCCAGTCAATTAAAAAAAGTTTTGGATTTTGTATGTTATTTATGCAGCATTATGCATACGTATCGCGTGCTCGCTTGTGCTCGTAGATTATCGTCGATCGCGACCATGCGTGTGGTGCAGCGTATGGATGACCACACCGACATTGAGTACATCACGCAGCGGTCGACATACCTCTAGCCGCTTTGGTGGAAGCTGCGCGACCTCATGCTCATGCGCTACTGGCGATGCGAGGAGGACTGCTCGTACTTTGTCATGTATCAAAGCTCCGAGCGCCCGGAGTGCCGCGTGCGCTACATCTACGTGCGCACGACGCTACTGAGCGGCGACTTTGCGATCGCGCTGCAGAAAGTGCTGAGCGGCGCCATTCGTTCGCGCATAACCTACGTGTCGCGCTACGAACCAGGCGGCTGGTCGTGCATATATCACCAGCTTGGCATGGACGTCCTCGAGGATCTGCCGGTGCGGGACACGACCTCACATAGGCCACAAAGAACACCTGCTGTGTGGAACAACGACTGGATTATGTCGTTCGCATGGTCTTGCTCAGCGTGGCGCTCGGTGCTGTGGCACCCTCGACGGCGTGGCGCTGCCCAGTCTGCAGCTTTTCGTGGCGGCTTGAGGAAACGTGCAGGTACGAATGGAATCAAGCCGCTGCGCATGCATTCATGCGTGGCGTGCGCATGTCAATAGAAAGGTATCTCATCATTATGTGCTCTTATTATTTATTTTGAAGTAGTGTGCATCAGAGTTGAGCATTGGGATTGCACTTCGCATTGCTGCTCTAGGTGCACGCGCAAGCACCACGAAGGGATCGATGGACCAAGGGGTGATCTTGTGGTTGTGGCGTCGCAAGAAGAAGACCCTTCTGAAGCAGATGTGTGTGGTACTGCATGTCGAGTGCTCACTCGTTGCCCCCGACCGATTCAAACTTGAAGGGAAGACTAATGCCGCCTGTCACCTCGACTTTCGATTCGATAAATACGGGATTGTCAATAAGAGCCTGGATGAGAGCCATGTTCTTCTTGTAACCGAGCGTTCCTGAGTTACTCAGCACGACACACAGAGTGAGGAAGCGTGTGTTACACGACTTTCACAAGGACTTGTGATAAAGCGGGTCAGCAGTCTCTGCGATCTAATTGCCTGTTTGTCACAGAGCAATATGGATAGAATTGGGGAAATTTGCTTGCTCGTTAACAAGGCAAAAGGGAGACTGTTTATTTAGGCCCCGAGGGTGACCCGAGAGCGAGCGAAAATTACTAGAGCTTTGTATACTATAGCTAGGCCTAAATAAATGTAGCTTCACTAGCTATCCGAGCTCAGTGTTTCTGATTGGATACTTACTTATCTGTAATAACAGTCAGTGACAAGGCCACGCCATCGCTGGCCGTAACTGTTTGTAAAGTACGCACGAGGTACGCAGTTGGTCCATGACAGGGTAGCCAGTGTGAACTGTGCTAAGTTCGGTCTTAAAGATATTGCACAAGCAATAGTTTGGCAACGTGATTACTGTGGTGTAACTCACCCGTGTACCAGTTACACTTCTCTTGCTTCATTTTCGCCAGCTTGAGCCGCTTAACGCGGTCAGCTTCACGCTCGCGACTCTGGTGCTGTCTCTCTTTCTCCTTATCTGCCAGTATAATCGTTAGCTCTACTTCGCGGAACTTTTTTTCCTTTTCTCACTCACAGCGAACTGCTGGCGGCGCAACTCCAGCTCTTCGTGCTTAAAAGCTACCTCTTTGTCTGTATCGTTAGCCACCATAGCAACCATGCCAGAGTACTTCCCTTTCTTTTCACCAGCCTCTTCGATTGCTGCAGCCTTGCGTTTACTAAGCGACTTCATCAACGCTTCTCGTACTCGCGCACCTTTACTCTCGTTGTCTTATTTCTGCTTACACTCTCGCTGGGCACTGGTTGTTTTGGTCTGCCTTTGCTGTAGTCTTCGCTCACGTCAGACTTTGCAGCAGAGACAGCATTGCACTTTTGATGCTTATCCGCGAGGGCCATGAGCCAATTCAGGGCTTTCTTGCCATCGAAGCCCGCCCGAGTGAACAAGCGACAGGTAGCAATCTTCGCCGCCAACACCTCCCACGACTTTGTCACCATCCCGCGCTTGCTGAGGAAGGGAGCGTCTTCGGAAACCTGGCGGAGAAGAACGAGATCTTCATCGTCGAACCAGTTGTTGCGCTTCACTGGTGTCTCCATGCTTCCTTGGTACGTTTGCTGCTGTTGCGCGCGCGCGTGCGTGCGTGTGTTTCTGTTGTGAGTCCCTTTTTCTGCTCTATGGGAGCGGAAGTCCCATCC